>OLKM01001246.1:60000-117500 GCA_900291075.1 Melanogrammus aeglefinus | reverse complement strand
GGGACCCGCGCCGGCCGGCGAATCAACAGATGATTTGGACGAAGAGGAGCCACCGGAGCACCTAGCCGTGCCCCCTGACCCGCCACACCTCCGCCACCAGCAAACCTGAAGCCTTCTCCAGCTTCACACACACCTCCTCTCCCACACAACATTATCTGGCTGTGAGTACTACAACGCCTATGGTGTTTCCCCTGCCGTTATTCAGGTTATTAACCGGTGAGCAGAAGGACCATTTAACGGTATTGGCTGTGGGGCTCTCGATTGTCTCCAGGGCTCGGGACTAGAAGGACCCTGTAGGCTTGTTTTCATTGTTTAAACAAATGTACGCTGCTAAAAGGTGGGGAAAGCGGCACATAGGATTTTGTGTTGAACCAGTTTGTATTTCAAATACACTTTGTGTGTTTGCCGGTTTTAATGGAAGTTTAATTTTTTTTAGGTCCTTTCCTTTTGGACGTTAATCCTTTTGTTGAACAGAGAAATGTGTTTTGTGTTCATTGTGTTAAGTTTGAAAAATGTATCATAATTCACACCTGGATTTAATGTAAAATATGCATTCATTCATACATTCGGGAACTCCGTAAGTACAAGAAAAACATTCATTTGGATATTTTGAATGGGGCAGATTTGTATTTTAGGCCTATCCAAGAACAAAATGGAGGCAGTTTCTTGTCTCACTTTTTTTTGGAAGCAATAGGCCTATGTTGGACAGCCGTTCACGGGTGGGGTCATTAGAATCTACAGGAGCCTTTGTTCCTGTGTACAAAGAAACATCTGAATTAAATGAGAAATTAGATAACCAACCTTATTTTTGCATATTGTCATGTTGTTTATTACTTTATTACATTACTTTTGAATTCCAAGTTTTGTTTTATTTGGAGATTTTTCCTCAGCATTTGGAATGGAAATACTGAGCAAAGATTAAACTTAAACAGTGTTAAAACTGCGGTGCATTTACTGTAAGTGTTTTCCCGGGATAGTGAGAAAGCGCCATCACGGGAACACATGGCAGACAAAGGAGCCAAATCTATTTGTGAGCTAAGTTCGCCCCCTATTGTCGGCGGGCGATACTACAGCCAGATAAGAATCCTTGATGTACTTGTACAATGTACTCGGAAACCATTTTAATTGTCCTTCGGCGAGGACGTTCGTCGTGGTTTTTTTCATTCGAAAAAAGATAGAAAAAAAACACACAACTTCACAGAGAAGTTGTTTGATTGTCGCATTTCACTTAAACATAATTGAAAGTATTTTTTTTTAGAATTACTTGAATTCCATTTTTTCTCTTTTATGGTTTCAAAGTATACATTAAAAGCTCTGTAGACCAGTGCCTCCAAAAGCTAGATCCATTTCAAATATTTCAGAAAATATTTTATATTGTCTCGGCCGCATAGCTATTTCATGGACATAACACTTGTTATTTAGCAAGAATGCTTTTGTCCATAACAAGGCTTTGCGCACAAGCATTTAATTTATCCTTCATCACAGTATCATTGTAAAGCAGAATAGTATGGTGGATTTGCTTTCCGATCCCCAATGTCCTGTCGAGGAATGTGACTGTCAACCGCTAAACAGTTAGATCTGTTTTTTCCTCGTTTTCCATCCCGCTCCCTGCCAGAGCCCTATCTCTGACCCCGGCTGTTAGTTGATGACACCTTTACCCGTCCCTGTCAGACCCCTTTCTGGCACCAGCACTATTGACTGATCAAAGAGTTAATGTGAACACACCCTCACGCTTCCCTGACAGATCCGACTTCCCTCCACTTTTAGCGGTGTGGCAGAAAATAACCGAATTCTATCACTTCAACTAACTAAGAGGGCACGAGGTAATCGAGGAGTCCGGAGCAAGTATGAAAGAAGACTTTATTGTTGAACAAGCAACAACAAGGCCGAGCAGTTTGCAAAGCACTGCTGGGTGTATATGATCCCTGCCTTTTTATCCTCACACACCAAGTTATTCCCCGTATGGTGGGCCCGCCCACAGAATGCATTGTACTCCTTTTATGGTAAGGCCGGTCAGCCATACATTACTTTAGGAATGTGGTCAACATCCGCAGATAATCTAATGTAAACATTAGGTTGACGTCAGTACGCCTTGACCCCTTGACCCCTACACGGGTAGATCACCAGAAATAGGTTTGGGGCAGTCTCTGGCGTCGTGTCAAGTTCCACTTATAGAAAAACAGATGATTAGCTACTTTCCACTGTTAATGTATCTATATGATATATAGGCCTGATAATACTCATAGTTACCATATAAAGTAATGGTTAATTTCTCCCATAACATCTGTCTCTATCCTCCCACTCCTCTTTAATGTGGATTCACCTTCATCTTGTTCTCCTCCTCCTTCTCCCTGCCAGACCTTTGTTTCTATTGTTCTTAAAGGGATTGATCAATGGAGTAACTGAAGGGTTGGTATTAGCACCAAACAGCCCTTTGTTTGTCTTACAGTCTTAACGGATCCCCCACAAGCCATCATGTCTGGGGCCCATCTTGCCCAGGTATCATGTTGTTCAGCTTAGAGAGGGTGTAGGCGGTTTGTTATTGGCTGGATTTGAGTAACTGTAACCCAATAGAAAGGGGGTTGCACCTTTATCTATGTTAACAGCTAATGATCGGAGGTATCTGATAGCCCCGCCCTTGAAACAGAGTCAGCAACCGCATCCTGCTTTGAACGAACTTCTGCAGTCCCCCCAGTCATCCCCAGGTCCCCAGTCTGCTAGGTTGGGGCATCCTTGAGCAAGGTCCCCTTACCTCACCCCTACATGACATCCGGGTTCCTTTGGGAAAAAAAGCATCCAATACATGAGTGTAATGGAATAGAACAGCATGGCGGTAAATGTTCACCCGCTCTAAACAAGTGCTTTTGTCTTTCCTCCTTCTTGGCTCCCGGGGGGTCAGGTGACACCAGTTGCAAGGGGATGACCGAGCGTATTCATAACATCAACCTCCACAACTTCAGCAACTCTGTACTCGAGACCCTCAATGAGCAGCGGAACCGCGGGCACTTCTGTGACGTGACGGTGCGGATCCATGGCAGTATGCTGCGCGCTCACCGGTGCGTGCTGGCCGCCGGCAGCCCCTTCTTCCAGGACAAGCTGCTCCTGGGCTACAGCGACATCGAGATCCCCTCCGTGGTGTCGGTGCAGTCCGTTCAGAAGCTGATCGACTTCATGTACAGCGGGCTGCTGCGCGTGTCGCAGTCGGAGGCGCTGCAGATCCTGACGGCGGCCAGCATCCTGCAGATCAAGACGGTCATCGACGAGTGCACGCGCATCGTGTCCCAGAACGTGGGTCTGACCGGGGCCGGGGGGTTTCCCCTGATCCCGGGCGACTCGGGCCAGGAGACCCCGCTGGGAACCCCGGAGTCGGGCACGTCGGGCCCCAGCAGTGACGCAGAGTCCGGTTATATGCAAGCCACGTCGCAGCACAACGCCTACTCGCTCTACTCCTACCCGGGGCTGTCCCTGCCCAACGGGACGGCCCGCGAGCGCCCGCCCTTCGTCACCACGCTGGCATCCAACTTCGAGGCGGCGGCGGCGGGGGGCGGGGCGGGGCCGGGGCCACAGCAGCAGCAGAAGGACCAGCAGGCCCAGGACCCACCCTGGATCACCCGCATCCACGAGCGGTCCCAGCAGATGGAGCGCTTCCTGTCCACCGAGAGCAGCACCCACTGCCGCAAGCAGCCGCGGCCGGTGCGCATGCACATCAAGCAGGAGGCGGAGGACGTCGGCTACGACCGCTACGACGGCGTGGGCGAGTGCGGCCAGGAGGACGGCGAGGCGACCGAGGGCCCCGAGAGCGAGCCCAAGGGCGAGAGCTTCGACTCGGGCGTGAGCTCGTCCATCGGCACCGAGCCCGACGCCATGGAGCAGCAGCAGTACCTGATGAGCTTTGGCCGGGAGGCGGGCGAGCTTGCTCACGGGGGGGACGAGGGCCCCGTGCAGATCGAGGTGGACGACTCGTCCCCGGAGCAGGGCGGGGACGACGACGGAGGCTCCTGCCACAGCACTAGTGAAGCGAGCATGATGCAGCCCCTGGGGAACCCCGCGTCCGGCCAGTCCCTGTCCGGCACGCCGCAATACCTGCGGCAGGGTGCAGAATCTCTCACCAGCAACCATAGGATGCCCCTCACCATGACCAGCAACTCCCCGGTGATCGGGCCGGCTGGCAACGGCTACCTGCCCCTGTTCGGCGGGCAGTCGGCCAGCAACAAGCCTTTCTTATTCAGCCTTCCACAGAACATCGTCGGCCCGCAGCCTCAGTTTGTGGCCGTGCCGCCGCCGACGATGACGTCGTTCCCCAACCCCCTGTCGGGACAGCAGCAGGTGTCCTCCCAGCAGCAGCAAGCGGCTGGCGGGATCGGCTCCGGGGAGAAGAAGCCCTACGAGTGCACTCTATGCAGTAAGACCTTTACTGCCAAACAGAACTACGTCAAACACATGTTTGTCCATACCGGTACGTCACGTTCGCTCCCTCTCTCTCTCTCTCTCTCTCACTCTCCCTCGCCGTGTCACTGCTAAATGGATGTTGTGTTTGTGTTTCGGTTATTCGTAATGGCAGGTGTTGGATGTATGCGTGTGTGTTTTTGTATGTGTGTGTGTGTGTGTGTGTGTGCGTTGCCATGTGCGTTGCCGTATGCCTGCATGTGTGCATACAAGGTGTCTGTGTTTGTGTTTACCTTTTAACTTATGTTCTTGTGATGTCTTGTTCAAACAAGCAACGCATCTGAGAACATAAGTCAGTGAGCCAGCGCTGAGGGGCCACCTGTGTCCCCAACCCTTGGGAAATGGATGGTTTGACGCGTGGTTAATGCAGAGTGCGTTCAGCGCCACCGCCACAGCGCGTCAGTTCAGACGCTGAGTCGACCCCAGCGCCCTACGCGTCTTTATGATCATGTTGCTGTAGATCAAATATTAAATGTTGATATTAAAGAGGAGGATAATATTAAAGATGATCTTAAGGGTCGTCCCGATGTTGAAGAGTGTTCATCTGCATCACAGCGGGGGGAGATTAACCTCTCTTTTTATATTGCCCACGTAGTATTTCACATAATATAAGTCTATATATAGATCACATAAACAACTGCTCAGAATTGTTCCTGCGTGTCCCTAATGCTCATACAAGTCAAGTGGAGTAGATTGTATTTGTATAGCCCGTCAATCAAAGTTGCAGTCTGAAAGTGCTTCACAGGGCCCACATTATAGGATTATAGGAACTTACTCATCAAGGGAAAAACCTTGAGGAGTAACCCACAAGAGGGACCCTTCTTTCTTCCTAGAGATGGACAGATGTAGGAATTTAAGTTGAATGTTGTTTTGAATAGGGGAATGGAAGATGGAGACCCATAGCAGCCTAACTAATCGCTCTCTCCCTCTCTCTCTCTCCCTCTCTCTCTCTCTCTCTCCCTCCCTCCCTCTCCCTCCCTGCAGGCGAGAAGCCCCACCAGTGTAGTATCTGCTGGCGGTCTTTCTCCCTGAAGGACTACCTGATCAAACACATGGTGACGCACACGGGCGTGCGCGCCTACCAGTGCAGCATCTGCAACAAGCGCTTCACGCAGAAGAGCTCGCTCAACGTGCACATGCGCCTTCACCGCGGCGAGAAGAGCTACGAGTGCTACATCTGCAAGAAGAAGTTCTCCCACAAAACCCTGCTGGAGCGCCACATGGCGCTGCACAGCACGGGCGCCGCCGCCGTCACCGCCCTGTCCGGCTCCCCCATCGGCCCCACGGGGCCCATCTCCATCCCCATGCCCATGGCCGTCGCCGAGCCGGGGGCCGGGGTGGCGGCCCCCGCCATGCCGGTGAGTGCCGGCGTGGGGGGCGGAGTGGGGCTGGGCGTGGCCGCGGAGGCCGGCTGCCAGGACGGGACCACCTACGTGTGCTCCATCTGCCCTGCCAAGTTTGACCAAATGGATCACTTCAACGACCACGTGCGCATGCACGTCTCCGACGGATAAGTACAACGACAAAAAAATTTACAAAAAAAAAAGATGAAAAAATACTCTTTTTTTTTTTCTCGAGAGAAAAAAAAAAGAATGAGAAATTTAAATGGCACTAGATTTTTCCTTTTTTCGTTTGTTCTTTTGGGGGTATGAAGAGTAATGAGTAGAGACACTGGCACGTTGAGTTCCCAAAAAATGTTTTTTTTTTCTTTTCTTCTCTTTTCTTTGTTTGTTATTCTAAAAGAAAACAGATTGGTGGCCTTAAGGCTTAGTAGTTTGAAACTGATCTACTGGATGGATCCAACTACAGGCCTCTAAATGTGTGCTTTCCTAAAATACTGATTATGTGTTGAACACTACCGAAAGGCCTACACGAGAAACACATTACACACAAACACACATATAATGTAGATATGTTTGTAGGAGTATACAAGTGCATATGTATGTGTGTGTGTGCGTGTGTGTATTTTGCATATGCGTCTATGTGGTCGTTTGCGTGTGTGTATCTGTGTGTGCGCGCGTGTGTGTATGTGCGTGTGTGTGCTTGTGTGTGTGTGTGTACGTGTGCATTGCCATGAAATGTTTACCATGGCAGATGTGAGCCCATATTGACCAGTTTGGAACATGAATAAGTCCAAGCTTACTGTGGTATAATTTACAACAACGACGACAGCAAACACACACACATCTGGGTTAGGCTTCATATTCCCTCTAAAATACTGATGGTCACACGGTTGCCTTCTTATGTAAAATAAAAAAAAACAAAAAACAAAAAAACAAACACAGAGAGTACTTTAATTTGACACTGGGTTTATTTATTCCCATGGTTTTTAAGGGATGACAATGACGCTGTTGTCAAGGTACCAGTTTGACTCATTTTAATTGAAATGCCATGTTCCTGTTAGCAGTCACAGGGGCTTCGCACATGGTTTTATTGTCCATACATCTTGATGGCTAAGAAAGGTTGAGTTTACTCAATTTCGAGTGCGTTGATGAGACAGTAATCGATCAAAGGTCTTTAACACTTTGGAGTTTGAGCTTTTTGACTTGTTCGCATACACTGCCACTAATATCTTTAAAGACTGTTAAGGCTGGTAGACCACTTCATTTCAAATCCTAACATAAAAAAAGAAAAAAAAAAGCCAGATGTTTCTTTTCCGGCTTTCTTTTTTTTTTTTTTTGGCCTTTTACATTCAGAGTTAGGGCTTGAGTATGCTGAACGAAACTCCTCCTCTCTTACCGCTCCCATCTTTCACCCCACCGGTAGACCAGAGGTGATTAAGGTGTTATCAAGGGTAGCCAAGTCATGTGGCTGCAATTTTGGAATCAAATTATATCTGAACAGTGTTCAAGCCAGGCTTTCTTTAGGAGGGTACAGAGGGAATAATATCTATCGAACCCGTTTAAAAAAACAAAAAAAACTGAACAAAAATGCCGTCCTACTTCCTTCCTGGAACCTGTTCCCAGGTAGAAACTACAATCCTTTTTTTTTTCTCTCTTGATGCACAGCACCACCTAGTGGCACAAATGGCATGCAACATTTCTGAAAGGAAATACAGTCACAAATCAAGTACAACCACCAATGTCACCGGTATGCTGGTGAAAGGATTCAAAGAATTGAAGTGTACATTCCTTATTTCCGTTTAAAGTCAAACAATCAAACAGACCCAGAAGTGGTCGTTTCAAAAATAGTTTGGAGGAGAAATGTGTCAATCAAGCATGAGGTGACCGTGGTTTGCCTATTATTTGATTCATTTGGTTTTCTTTCTAAATCAGAAACAGGAGCCACATACAACTGCTCGTATCCTCTCCCTGCCGGATATATCACGCGTCGGCGGTTGTATTGTGATAATATAACGACCCACACACGGCTCCAGGCTGTAGGGTCTTCTTTTTTTAAGTGCTACTTTGCACATGGTCATTGAATGCCTGTGCTTAATATGTCATTGTTTCTGTTCCTTTGAAATTACCCTCTACGGTTTTCATTTAATCAATTTAATCAGCAGGAAAAAAAACCAATAATTTTAATAAGTGGACTGCATTGTTTTCTTGCATATATGTCGCACTGCCTAAACCAATAAGTGCACTACTGTTAGCAGAGATGTTATAGTTCTAGCAGAATCAGCTTTCAATCTTATCTTTGGTTGTAGAGAGTAGAAGAGCTATTTTTTCCTTCCTTCAATTTATTCAATAATAAGCCACCCAACATTTCTTGGCTTTTGTAACTGCTTGCCATCACATATTTACTTTCCTTTTCTGTTGTTTTTTATTTCATTTCAATCTATCACAGTGTGTCTGTATTTCTCCTTTGAACCTTTTCAATGAATCTATTAATTCCCCCCAGTGACAAATGTAGATACATTAGGACAGATTCCTATAAAACCATCAAAGCCAAACAAAAACAACATCAATAATACAACTAAAGACAATAATAATAATAGTATTCATAATAATAATAATGTAAAAAATGATATGGTATATCCTATGGTGTATTTGGAAATAACTGGGATGCAATGGAATGCAGCGTGAGACCTGTCAGTGGTAGTCGAGACCCTTCCTCTGTGTTTGTGAGTGTCCGTGTGACGTGTAGCCCAATCCAACTGTTGAAAAGTGAAATGTGTGTGAACTCTGTGCTTCCTTCGCAATATGCAGCGCCGGTACTCTTAAGAAGCAGCGTTCCAAACCACCCAGGCCGATAGAAAACAGGGCACATGATGTGGATTAGATTTCAGACTAGATCAAATATTGACCTCTTGGTTATCCCTAACCAGAGAGGCGCTGTATCACGTTCGCCGGTGTTGCCGAGCCGCGATTACACACTCTTGTGGCGTCGGTTTCACACTCCACAGAGTACAGTTTCAATTCACACCACTAAAAGGGAACTGATATTTACCATTGGAACAAATGTTGACCTAAGAGAAAGCCCGCATTTAAGTCGCCCCACCACTAAATCAAAGTACACCAGAGTTCATTAAGGAAAGAAAATACACATTTAGGCACTAAACCAAACCAGTTGGTTCAATAACGATAAAAAAGTAGCAACTAGTTTTGCCTGTGAATAAGTATGCCGTCTGTCGTGCGTGTGTACTGTTGGTGGTTACCATCTGTAGCGTTGGTCGCCTGCTACTTTGTCTTTACACAGCACCACCAAGGTTTTCTCTATTGCCTTAACAGACAATGCACTATATAGAATATAGAATATATATAAAGCAACTGCCGGGATATCTCCAACCGCATTGCTATGGCACACTGCTCATATTTTGGATTTATTTTTGATCTGCTCAGTACAGACTCAAGCACTGCCAAACTAACATCGCGATGTATCTGAAAGCAAAGACGAATATACTAGTTTAGTTGTGTTAGTGAAGTGTGTGTATTTGGTGATCTAGCATTCCTTCTTGGCACTTATCTGCATCTCGCAGTTTACCTAAATTTGCATATTTTGTATTATACATATATTAAATGCACTATTGACTGTAGCTAGACGCGTCTTCTTTATAAATCTGCTTGTTATCATTGTTCTTTATAGTCGGTTAGCTTAGTTAGCTTGGCGTTGGTTTCTTTTCCGGATTCATGCTATACAAAATGTTTCTTTTATTTAAAAAAAAGAAAACCAGTGATCCAGATGAGGGCTTAATGACTGATTCTTATGGTCCGTCGACGTTCTGTATTTATTGTAAGGTGTTGAATGGCAAACGAGGGTTTAGCGAGGAGAGCTCCTGACTTTTTATTTTGTGCGGCATGACCTTCCACATGGCGGAGACGCCACATGTTGCTCCGTGCCCGTCGTTCTCCTCTTCTCACGTTGCTTCTGATAGCCATTATTCTCGTGCTTTTATTCATAATCCTCAATGTTGCAAATGGTCTGGCATTTTTAAAATGCAAAAAAAAAACTTTGCAACACACCCCTTCACCACGACCAATTTCTCAATTGTGCTTCTGTAATTGCTAGATTTAAAAGAAAAAAAAGAAAAAAAAAAGTGGATACCTTTCGTTTGTAAAGTGTATGCTATACATATATTTTTACAGAACAAAACGTGGTAACATAGATAGCCTTGAGTCAGCAGCTTTTTGTATGGTGTTTAGACGATATTATTGTTTGTCTTGTGTGTGTATGTGTGTGTGTGTGTGTGTGCGTGTGCGCGTGCGTGTGCCTGCACACAGTCCAGGGTCTACGTCGGTGTCCCTTGTGCGTTCTTCTTCTTCATCGTTATGCATCTTCATTTCCGAACCTAATCCCGCATTTTTCAGGCCATCATATTGACTCGTCTATTCATAGTTGGGCGTGATATGATAAGGCTACTTTAGCGGCTAAGATGTCCTCCGTGTGTGCTCGCTCCGCACACACACAAAGTCTGTCGAGATAAAACGAGACAGGAACACATAAGGAGCACGGCTATTAAGCAGAAAGGGTTTGGGTCCGTGAGGATACGTCTGTCATTCTCTTCAGTCTTCACACTTCATTCACCTTTCATCTCCATGCATGTACCAAGTCTCAAAAGTTCAACTGTAAACTGTAACTCGTACTAAGATGCAACTCAACTCAATGAATATTCAACGACAGCTTTCTTTCCTTTGGTCCTACTTCAGTACATACAAATACCTAACTTCTTATAAATATACGATGTATATAAGACCATCTTCACACAGATACAGAAATACATTTTCAGATAGTTAGATAAAGAAATACATGCAGCTAGGTGATACCTTCTGGGATATAGGGGATACGCCTATCAAGTGCCTATTTAAACTATACAACATATTCATAGATTTGCTCTCCTCCGTTGCACAAATACAGTATATACACAATGGTCTATTGAGATGACACTATTTATGCTTGACTGCTTGAAGGACGTCTTTCTCCGTGGGTGTATCCTTTCGAGAGACCCCTTTAAAATACCCGGCATGTTCTATTCACAAAACATGATATATGCAGTTTAATTTGCAGCTGGCATTTAATATATTTATGGAGGATTAAAAGATTAACGGAATTCTGGTGCTCGATAAAATAAAATAAAACTGGCCTTCATTTCTAGGTTTTAATCATTTAGTTTTATTTTCTGTGATAGGAAGATTATTCAAGTGAGGTTCCCTTGCTGTTTGGCATTTATTTGGGCATTTGTTTTTTTTAGTTCAAGTCACATTAGACAAAGTGAAAGGGAAAGTAGCCTTGTAAAGCACATCCATTCTGATTCTAAAACCCAAGGCTTTACCATCGGAATACATCTTGTGAATTTATTTTGCATTATTCTGTTTGGAACTTTCTCTGTCACTGGATTTAGCCCATTTTACAGCTTGAATTGTACTTCAATCACTATTTGGCTGCTGAAATTGTCTTTTTTTTTACTACAAATGTTGACTGGCTGTATTGATAAGCAAGCCTTTAGCAATCATACAATCACGTCAAAGAAATGTGTGTAATGTTGGACGCTGATTGAAGGCCTTGACCCCATAATGCCGGGTTGCCAGAATAGGAGCACAATCGTCCTTTTAAACTTTTATAATTCTTGAATTGGAAAATGGGGATAACTGTTGGTATTTATCGCCCCTTCAAAATAATAGGCGCCAACATTTTGATGACGATAATACACAAAATATTAATAATTGCAGTGTCGCCTGTAAGGATTGAATTGCTCACTTTCTTCTTAAGATAAAGATAGCACATTAATTCCCTTAATTTCTCTTTTACATCCTCCCAAAATACACAATCTACACAGAGTAAAAATAGGAGAGTATAGCTATGAGTGAAACCGTAATGTTAAACATTTTGACAGACATTTAGTTTACATAAACCTATTTTTAAGATATTTAAAAAAACATAAACAGATCCCTTCATACCGCTTGTCCCTTCCACCCAACTTCCATACCACACTCAGACGTTTTCTTGTACAAGTTTTTTGCTAAGCTACTACACACTGACCAGAAACATGTAACAGTAGGCATATCCTGGATAGCCTGGGATAGCCTACATGCTATGAAAGCTATTAAACATCCCTATGCTAACAGCCGCCATGCTAACTTTTGCAGTAACACAGCTGCTATACTTGCGGTTGGCTTTCTCAAATACATTTATTAAATATAACAGAGGTTAACCAGCATGTGCCACTTATGAGTTATACTAAATACACCCTCTTGTCACCACACAGTTGCATTTAAAGAGCTTCGATTCAACTAAATCGTTATTTTTGTTTTGATGGGGGATATATATTTTAAAGAGTGTCCCTTCCAGTCAAATCTTTTTTTTTCGGTTGTGAAGAGTTTAATTTTGGATATAGTTTAGCCTACAAAGACCTTACATGTAGCCTGTTCTGTGTTTTATCGGTCGGGATCCTACGAGAGCTATCTGAACATATAGTTTTCTAAAAATGTCAACAGAAAAAAAAGCAACCCAAACTGAAAAAAGTATACATTCCTACGAAGCCCAGCACATTCCAGCCCAGCTTGGTGCTCCCCATCTTCTTCCGCACTAACCCACTTAACAACCAGTCCTGATTTCACCAGGCTCACCCCCTTTGACACGTGGGTCGGCGCTCCCGCCGTAGCGAGCACTGCCCCTGCTTTGTTTCCCAAAGTCGAGAGAGAAAAAAAAGGGTACCCATAATTTATCTCATACATTTTAGGAATACTCATTGTATCATTCTGATAAGGAGAATAAGATCTAAGATCGAACAGCCAGCGATTACATGATAATTGTCAGAACAGGCATGCAAACTTTCAATTAAAAAAATGTAATGTAGCACTATAGTGTTTGAGAAAAAGGTGTGGTCGTGTGCGAGATGGGGCCATTAGTATCGCTAGAGGCCATTTTAATTGCTTGTTTGTTATTATTTAAAAAATACCAAAGAATGGTAAGAATATTTAGGGGATCTGTATTTTAGTGTTAGGGAGAAAATGTGTTGGTGTGTGTGTTTCCTATTACAGTATGGACTTGTATAATCTTCAAGATTCCTAGTTGATTTGATTTAGTTGTGTATGGCAGGGTGCTTGTACAGACTGCATCCATCTCTTTTCATTAACGTCTCCCATCGGTTGGTGTCATTGTTGTGTTACTTTCATACGGTAGACCAAAAAAAAAACATTTTTTTAAAGAAATGCAACAAAAAAAAGAAAAAAGAATTGGACACAGTAGCTTGGTTTTGAGCATTGCATGTTATAGTATGTATAAGGTTTTAAATGTTGCATTTTTCAAACAAGTAGTTATATAAGGGTTAGGGTTTTTTTTCATACTCGTAAGCAAAATTAAGATAGAAATGTTTCTATGTTCACATGTGTTTTGTGCTTTCTTTGTTAGAGACCATTTGAGAGTTTAAAAATACGGTTGCTCTATTTTAAATTCTAAAAGTGCCCCAAATACGTTATTCTGACAGAGATCACGAACAATGAAACTATTGTTTTAGTCACGAGACGGACCAAGATGTTACGTTTGCACATATTTGTAGTTTTATTTATCAAGCCAAAAAAGAAGAAAGACATTTTTGACCTCCCAACTTTCAGTCTCGAAGCATTCAATCCGATCGGAGCAGAAATGCTTTTGTACTCATCATTTTACAATCCTTTAATTCTCACCATTGACAATTCACCACCTTGACAAACTCAAAGACAACAAAGGAAAAAATAAATTAAAACCATACTCAGTTTTAATATGATAAAAATGTGGTCCAAATACACCAAGTGTGTGTCAAAACGAAATGGAAAGAGTATATTTTTATATGATCAACACACTCTGAAACCCATAGCAGAATGTAACCGATTGACAATACTTTACATTTAAATTCTTAGAGAGCCTGCTGTATATTTTTAATTTCTGTCTGAACTCTATCTGAAATTTGAATAAGTTGGGCCATGTTTCATTACTTGTCGTAAAGGTCGCATTTCTCAATTATTTTTATAAGAATGTGTGTGGTTCCGCGAATCAGTGATCGCACACATGTGTGTGTGTGTGTGTGTGTGTGTGTGTGTGTGTGTGTGTGTGTGTGTGTGTGTGTGTGTGTGTGTGTGTGTGTGTGTGTGTGTGTGTGTGTGTGTGTGTGTGTGTGTGAGCCCTCCATCTCAAGCACTTCCCCTATGACTTCCTGCCATATCTTGTATGTAGATGCTTTTGTAAAAAAAACTTTATTGTATTTGGGTTGAACTATAACGTGTGTGTTTTTTTTTTACATGTGGATAATTTGTTTAGCTTTAGCTCACCATTTTTACTCTCTCTCCCTGAAATACTTCTCCTATTCAGAACAGAGCAGAAGTGGAGCAGTTGCTGTAAAGCAAACAACCAAGCCACCCTTACAGTTACACGCTGCGCTAACGTAGCTCTCCCTTCTGGCTTCAATGTTAATTTAAAAATACAAGTTGGTTTATTATTATTATTAATAATATTATTATTCATTTTATTAGTATTATTATGATGATGATGAAACAAGCTCGTTCTAAATGTATTGACTGCTGTTTTAAAAAATGGGGGATTCATTTTTTATATATATATATACATATATATATATACACACATATATATATATATATTTACATATATATATATTGTGTGTGTGTGTGTTGTGTGTGTGTGTGTGTGTCTGTGTGTGTGTGTGTGTGTGTGTGTGTGTGTGTGTGTGTGTGTGTGTGTGTGTGTGTGTGTGTGTGTTTGGGATGACGTTGTGTAATCATTTGATTTGTCGAACACTGGACTTGGGGGGTGAAATTTCGTACATTTCATAGATGAGAGAGAGTTGTTTTTGACAGACATAAAACTGCACACCATCCTGACAGATATACCCTTCCGAGTGTACAATACATGTCTAATACACACTTCAAATATTACCATAGGACTTCTATACAACGTATAAGCAAATCATTTATTTTATATTCCTTCAAACTGCTGCGTTCATTTGAGCTTGAGTAACCAGGGCCCCAAGATCCTTTCTCTTTTCTACCCAAATTGTTGCAGGAAAGGAAACCAGTAAAATGGAGAGTTAAGTCAAGTTGGAACGTTTTGATTTGGAATCAAAATGGCGGGCCCCTTGGCAGCAATCCAGCAATCAATATCACCTGGGAGGGTATTGCTGTACAGCAGATGTAACATGTAGGTCTTGTTAAAGCCAAACACCACTTCCCAAAACCAGAAAGAGATTTGCACTAAACATTTTTGGTCGAATGACTTTTTATTTTTTTTCCTATCAAAAGCAATATAATTCAGATCAGTTAACACATTTTTAAGAACATGAAGGTCATCTGCCCCGACAGTAATGCTGATGAAATGTTTAAAAAGAGAGTTTGGAGCATTTGAGCCTTCTTGAATAATGGTACAATATTTGGACATTTCTGCCTTTTGATTGCACTTGAACTTGGAATTCGGTATGTTGTTCGGAGGAGTTTTCTACTCAGTACGTACCCCTTTAGTACTTCTGCTGTCCAAATTCGAGGGGGTATTACCACTGTTCTGATTGGCTAAGCTTGTTCTTTATCCTCGTGTGATGTTTTTTGGACAAATCAAGCGGCTCGTTACCCAGAGAGAGAGACAGGCAAGGAGAGAGGAAGGACCCATGTCTTAAAGTATCTTCATCACAAGGCCAGTCGTGAAGATACTTGATAAACTGTATCAAACAAGACACACCCTACCATGTCAATGTCTGCCCGTACACCTTCATGTTCACACTATTGTATCACGTTGAAGCAGATTTGGTATATTTAATGTTTTTATTTGTTGGTTTTATATCTTTATCTTTTGGGATGACACAAAATGCTTTAAAAGTAAAACCATGTATGAAATGCTTTTGAGAGAACATAGATTCATAATGCACCTTTTTTTTTTGTAAGGCACGCCACTGTGCTGTGTAGAGAACTTGTGTCCATCAGTCCCCAGCATCCCTTTGGCAAATTCAACTGCTATGGTCAATCGATGACGCGCGTAACCGCAGAGGGTGATAATATTGAACCGGTTTATTTTATTTTCTCTGTCGATCGATACGTGTACACAACATTCAAAACATTCGCCATGTTCTTTTTAATCTGACCGTAGTAGCTTGTCCCGTCCTCCCCTTGGCCCTGTGGTGTGCTGAGAGATGTGGCGGTCTGTTTAAATATGTCGCGTGTTAGAGGAAGCATAAGTACGTGCCTTCTTGTAATATCCTTGGTGAGCTCGTTATTATTGAGAAGCTGAAGCCAGCCAATTGTGTTTGCACTAAAAACCAAATTGCTTTTTGTGATGTAGACTATTTAAGCAAGCTTGTTGCGTCACTTTAACCGTTCAGTATGCATGAGGGTGAAATTGGTTAAGTCTAGGGCTAGAGCTCATCTGTTTGACCTGTAAACCAGTGCAGCTTAGAGGATCTTGTGAATATATCTTGGCTTAGTTTCGCATTCAGTTTTAAATTCCATCCTTTTTTGAATAATCGCTTCACATGTTGTCATTTACCAATCTCCACAGTTTAAAAAAAATGGAAAAAAGAAAAAAAGAAAAAGAAAGAGAAAGCAAATAACACACACTCACAGTGAATACAGTTTTTTTTTGTACCGTACGCCATGGCTGGACAACCACACATCTGTACTAGAGATGCTCTTGTCTCTGTAACCATGGGAACACAACCACACATCTGTACTAGAGATGCTCTCGTCTCTGTAACCATGGGAACGCATGAGGTCGCCTCAAGACTATTGGTTCTAATTCATTTAGATTTTGTTTTTGAAAAAAAAAAACTAAAGAAAAAAAAACATGTGTATTTATTACTTATTATTATTTTTTGTTGACATCTAAGAGGAAGCCCGACATGCTTTGAGTCTTAAAATGCACCTTATTCATGTGTGAATAGGCTGGCCTAGTAATATCTGATTTAGCACCTTACCCCACAGCATGTTTTTACACTTTATGCCAGTTTAAATATTCTTCCATCCGTATTCTTTCTAAAAGAATTATTTTAATATTTTGTGAAATTGTTTAAAGGGATGTGCCAAAGTTTGGAGGCGATCTCCCCCCAAGTGTTGGTATCATTCCCCCCCCCTTTCTTGAGTTATAGCAATGGTATGTCCCACCTTTCCTCTAACAGTGTGTGGAAGCAAGCTATTACAGCAAACAGTATCATTATTGTCCTTTTACAATAAGCCCTGTATTTCACATATATTTACCAGTGATGTGTATTTGTTATTATAAAGAAAATAGCCGTAAAGCTTCATTATGTTACATAATATTGTGACTTTTTTCGAAAAACTGTGAAGACTTATCTTGCATATACTTTATACAGAAGTATTAAGCCTTAATACAAAATACTAAAAAAAGTGTGGAAGAATAAACTGATTGTTGCTAAGTAAGGATGATTTTTGTAAATGTTACCAGCACTTTTTTTGTAATTTTCACCCACTGAGGTATTGTACAAGTTCGAGCTGTTTGTGAAGTTTGATTATGAAGGAATAAAAACCAGTACTTTCCTGTACTTCACACAACGTTACGTTGCTCTCGTCTCTTTTCATGAAACCCTTTTCTGTCAGTTTTTTCTCCTGCCCTGAAATAAAAGATCACCTTCACCCAATATCTCTGCCAGCCGTGCTTACACCTTGAAGATTCATTGAAACAGTTTTTTGGATTGTGTTTTTTGATCTAGACTGCCTGAAAGAACACGCTCTTGACATTGTTTCAAAACCCGTCTTAAAAGGTCTATTTTGCCACCAGGTGTTAGTTGATGAGCCATTACACGCCATTTCAAAATCCATCAATTTGTGACATCACGAGAGGGAGTGTCCACTCACAGATTGGTGGTGGACAGATCAACTGTTTTGACACGAACATTATTATGTCAAAAAGGATGGATTTTCTTAACAGCTTTTAATGGCTCTTCAACGTGACAGTTGGTAGTAAAATAGGCGCCCTTTTCTGTGGTGTCATATAGTATGGCCTTTCTTACACAAGAGGCTCTGCTGATCAGAAGATCCACTGCATTTATATTCCAATGTGGGACAACGCTAACTATTACATAAAACCCACGTATATCACATGTTGGTTCAAACCATTGCTGTACCATATTTTAGATTGCATATTGAACATTTTGATCGTCTTCAGATGGAAAGACTACAAATGAATATAGAAAAGATACTACTATAAATATACAGTATATTTCACTCGGATGGAAAGGGAATATTACTTCAGCCATTAAAACGTAATAGTCTCGGTCAGTGCAAAATGAGTCATGGTGCTATCATGTTAAGACCATTAAGATGATACAAGCACCTCCTAAACATCCCTTTCTCTGTCGATTGCTTGATAATCAATAAGCCTTATCATCCATATCAGTCATCATCCATCAAACCAAGGGAGGAAGAAAGACCTCTCTGATTAAATATTAACGGAATATTTCATATCACATTTAGCACAGGACAGACAGGCTAGTAAACTAACAAAGCATATTTTAGGGTTGTTTATTTGTTTTACTTACATACTAAACATAAAAAAATAGGAGAAGGAGTACATACATTATATGTGTACTATGTACTATATTATTATCGATTTGGCAAAAGGAGCCCTGCTCATCGCAGTATTTTAATTTGATTAGGTTTCTGCATCATTAAGGCAGACTCCCCATGATAATAATGACAAAAGCAATAATATGAACAGCAACAATAATTCATTAAGAATCTGAACTTCACCCCCCTTTCTCATTGGAGCACTACTCATGGCAAGCTCTATCTCTGATTGGGGGAAAGCTTGCCTAGTGATACCATTGCACGGCGAGTGTGATTGGCTACGGCTGATTGCCTCAGTGTGTAGTGACGTCCCTGAGGTTTCAGTGTAGTGTTTGGTCTCTTCAGCCACATGTGGGCCACACAGCGTGCTCAATGGGCTGGGCTCAGAGACAGGGGAAAGCACTCGCACTCCTTATACTCATAAAATATAGATAATGCAATATATTTATTATATTATATTATATAAATATGCATACACAGGAAACGATGTCCATGTCTACTATATAAAAATAAATATGAGAAACTCAAATGATCTATGTCTCTATATTTAATAGATTGATGTTTTCTAGTTGAGGTTTGGGTATCCACTATTTTCTAGTAGAAGTTTGGGTATTGATTATACTATTATATCACTTGTTACTGAAAATCTGATCTTCCTAATCTTGCCTCACCTTGTATCTATAGGCATGACTTGATGCCAACCCAACACACACAACTTCTATACACGTGCTTGCATTGGCCTCTACAGGTAGGCAGTGTCCCCATGGGAAAGAGATTCATGATTCAATATCTCAAGAGAAAAGTGATGCAATGAAACTGAATACTGAAGCAAACAATCACTCCAAACAAAATGCTCCACCAAATTCAGACGTGCCACGCCCACCGCTATACCAGGGTTTATTAATTATTAACCTTAGTATGAATTAAGCATTCGTGGATGGTTGAAAACATAAATTCTACATGGAAGTGTTACCAATGCATAATTGGATGCTTTTTTTTTGTTTAAACACCGCTTGATGTGTTCAAATGCTGCTTATAATCAATATTGCTGGGGCTGAATATTTTTTTGTGACTGATTCCTATTCTCTGAGAGGGAGTATCACGTTTCTTTACCGCGGCAATCGAAGCCCTTGAGCCTCTGAACAGATGCTGCAATGGCGCCACCAGGTGGCGTTTGCGTGTTACAATTCTTCGTCATTCAATGGACACGCCCATTTGCACACATCCAATAGGGCCAAACTACTGCGATAGAAAATATACACCATGACGGTAGAGTATAGCTCCTGAGAAAAGGGCAGCCAGTTGAATAAGGAATGGACGCTGGAATTAATTGTATAACAGGTTCAACAACAGGTGCAGCTATCATGAACAAATTAAATTCATGGATATGGGTTTTTTATTAATGGTTCCTAGGAACTGTTTTACTAGCCTTAAAGGCATGTATACAGCTGGGGGATATGTGTTTTAAGTTGCTTACATGCTTCCCGACCAAACACTAATTTGGCAAGTTGATGGTGATTAATGGCTATGCCGGATGTTGGTGAACATGTTGAATCCTTGTTGGCCAACATTCATTTGTTTTTCTCGATTGTATACACACAAAAAATGGAACTATGCTAACAATTCTGAAAACTTGAAGCTCATGTATCAACTACAAGACTCCAGACTACTAAACTCTAAGCACAGTTCCACTGTTTCCACATTTTTATTAATCTCTAAGCACAAATCTCATCATTCAGCGCACTTGGTTCACCTGGATCACACTGGCCTTCAAAACGCAACAACTAATTGCCAATAAGTCTAACTTACTTCTCACCTGTTCAAACTCAACTGGCAAAACACTTCAAATATGTCAGAGCATAAAAGAGGACCCGGTGAGCTCTACTGTGTTGTAGATATGGTCCTTTGACCTGATCAGGATTGGAGGTGGGATACATACTGATTTACATGTTTCACCTCATTTATATTCTTATTTTTATTTTTTGTTGGCCTATGAAAAGCTTTTTATGCAGTCAGTTAAGCTGATATTTTTATTGCAGTAAAAATATATATATTTGCTTTGTCACCTTTTGTACTTGCACTGATTTCATCATTATATCCCCTGAAAGACATGTCTAAACATTTTCCTACTGTAGTGTTTTTCATTTTACTCATCAGTGCAATTACTGTACTGTAATTTACCAAAATAGGTAACATTGGTGTATTGTCAGAACAATGTTGCAGCATCAACTATAGGTGTACAGTATGACTCTGTGTAGCTGAGATTGTGAGTTTAGCCCATTGGAGCTCATTGTATAGACCCATATGCATTGTATCCTATTCTGATACGATTGTGTCAATGCAATATTTATATATTCACAGTATTGTATTACAATATGGCAACAATCTTAATACTATATGTACCACCTAATTGCAACTTAAAAAAATAAAGCTATTTCTAAACAATTTTATACATTGGAATGTGTAACATGGCCTCATAAAGCCAAAACATGTAAATAGTATTTTGATGGAAGTGTTTTGAATTGATCAGTGTTTAATTGATGCCACTAAGAGATATTCATTTGATAGCTGTGTTTACTGTTTGGTGGAAAAAAAATCAGTTTTGACAAATTGACTCTTCTCAGGTTTGTTTAGTTTTGAGAAATTGAGCTAGTTTCAGAAAACGTGTTTAAACAAATGAGAAAAACTAAGGTTGGTTGTTGAGGCCTTCACTGATAAGCAACACAAACCCTAAAATGTAATGTAATAAGATATACTGGTTTACCATGACAATATCACTATAAAATTGCAATTGTTTATTCAATATCCTCGGTAAAAATATGCCGAGCATTCTGTTCCCCTACGCGACAGTTTAGTTTATTTGTAATAGAATATGCACATGGTGATTGGTTTATTCCCACCTCCACCGTAGCATCAGATGAGGAAGCGGAGCAGCCAAACAAATCAACTCCAAATAGATCCTGATTAAACTGCCTTTAATGCCCCGGTAATAAGTGCAAAAAACCTGAATACCAATACTCTAGAATAAAGGGAACTTTAAGTGACCGTTAAGCAATCAACATGAGCTAAGCAAAGCCTGACTGGAGTAATGCAAAGCTAGAATGTGTACAGGAGACCGGATATATGCTGTTGGAGACATACCATGGCCAGCAACAGGTCAAAGGCTGTGTAGTGATTACCGTCAGGATCTCACTCCACATTTAGGGTAGGGAAATTACTAATCCAACTGCCCATGGATTGCCTTACTTCCCTAGAGGTAATTAAGCCATTAACTTAACTTTATACCCTGCAAGCAACATTTCAAAACAGAAAGTACTGATCTACACTTGACCTTTTTTTTTTTTTTTTTTTAAAAGGGAATGCAAATGTACTTTGGCTTCCACTCCCAAAACCAGGGGCTTATGAGCAGTTACATAATTTAACCAAATGACTAACATGCAAGCAGCAACGGGATGCATTTCTATAGTCTGCAGTGAAACGTTTTAAATCCCAATATGGCCGCCATGCGTTTATGCTTCAATTTGACCCGATGCTTCACTACAGATGGCTTGTTGCGCCAATGTCACCACCACCTTACCCTCACTAAAGCCCCAGCGGGTCTGGGCCCAGTAGTTAAACACGTCACTCTAAAGCAGGGAGGATAAGCGGTGGGTATATATAGCCGCTGGGTATAATCCCTTCGTGCCTTTTAACTAACCCAAACCAGTGTCCGTTTCACCTGTGGTGAGGTGGCTGTGGGAGAAGGAGGAGACTGCAAAACCACAGAAGTCAGTTTTAAGTTTGTTCCCAGAATAAATTTATTTTAAGTTAGGACCATACAAACCTACTGAATGACAGGAAGGGTATCAGATCTTTTACAGGAATGACATTGCTCAAAGAGGAGGTGGAACGTTTTAACATGAAGATGCACGAGGTACAGCCATTGCCCTCTAGTGGTGACACTAGTAGGTTGTTCCCATTAAATAAGGCTGACTGCTGAGTCCATAGAACCGGAAATAATGTTACATTTAGCCAGATTTTACAGTGATGTTAAAAAAACAAAACATATACAGTGAGGATTTAGAGGACCTTCTTCAGCTCGTCGTACAGGACCAGCACGAAGGCACCACCCATGCCCCTGAGCACGTTGGACAGGGCTCCCTTGAAGAAGGCCTTGCCACCCTCATCGCGTGCAATCTTCTTCCAGCAGTCGATGGTACCAGTGTACATGATGTCCGCTAGTGGGGAGGGGGGGAAGCACACGTTAAGTACCAATCCAGACGGCGAGGCACCTCATTACAAACCTTTGCTTCCCGTAATCCGATTCCCAGCCAGTTTAAACCCTAGCACCTATTACACCTATATATGATCAAGTCACATGGTGCATTGTTAATGCCCCCCCCCCCCCCCTGCGGCTGCAGCGTCTTACCTCCTTTACGTCCAGACTGCATCATCATGCGCCTACGCACGGTGTCGAAGGGGTAAGAGGTCAGGCCGGCAACGGCGGTGACAGACTGGGCGATCATCCAGCTGACCAGGATGCTGCCTTTCTTGGAGTCGGGGAGCATGCCTGGAGAAGAAGACAGCAAACCTCATTAGATCATGGCCAACTTGAAAAAAAATCAAGACAGTAGTTGGGAAGAGCGAGTGTAGGAAATGCATACCCTTGGCGGTGTCGTAGATGCCGAAGTAGGCAGCCCTGTAGATGATGATGCCCTGGACAGACACGTTGAAGCCCTGGTACAGACCACGGAGACCGTCGGACTTGAAGATCTTCTTCAGGCAGTCGGCCAGGCCGTTGAACTCACGGCCGGCGCCGGGCTTTCCGACGTCAGCAGCCAGACGGGTCCTGGCGAAGTCGAGGGGGTACACGAAGCACAGGGAGGTGGCTCCAGCCGCGCCACCGGACGCCAGGTTACCGGCGAAGTACCGCCAGAACTGGGTGCGCTTGTCGACTCCGTCAAGGAAGACCTTCTTGTACTTGTCCTTGAAGGCGAAGTTCAGGGCCTGGGTGGGGAAGTATCTGATGACGTTGGCAAGGTTACCTCTCCAGAAGGATAGGAATCCCTGCTCCTTGGGAATGCGGACAATGCAATCCATGATACCCTTGTACTGCATATCTGCGGTGATCTGCTTGCTGGCATGTTGGACCTTCGAGGGAGAAACAAAAAAAAAAAAAAAAGTCGAGCATGAATATCAAAACTTTGAATTGTCAAGACAGTGAGACAAGTTAGGCATTAAAGACCCGTTGAGGGTTTCCTTGGCAACCATGTTCTTAAGACGTCCGCCAGCTGAAGGTCATCCATCAAGCGCTGAGCGTTAATTACTGTCCGGCAGTAGTTAAATGACATTCCGTACAGACAAAGAATTTACAGAACGACCGAGTTTTGAAGGAGACCATCTCTAGCAAACGTCTTTAAAACGCATCAAGGTGAGCCTTCTTACGGTCCAAATGAATGTCAACCAAAACCCCGATAATTCATGACAGACATGCAAAACCAGTAATAATGTCTGCAAAGACACGTTGTAGGGGGATTGTGCAACTTGTCGGCCCGGCTTGAAGGAATCCTCGGGCCTTCAGCCAACACTTGCCGGCAGTGTCAACGCCTACCGGGGAAGGCTCACATAAAGCACGGCCATAAGGGCAAAAAAACGCCAAAACGGTGACACTCATTACAGTTCCACGAATATGCTTTTGTGTAGTTAGTATTATAGGACACATCATGATGGTTTACATCCCAAATGTCAGGGAAGAGGTTTGTCCTTTGTTAGCCGCGCGAGCTAAGGTTACCGCTGAGAGTAGCCCGAGCGCTAGGAGACTCGTGTAGGTCATTGCACATCCCGTGATGACCTCAGTCTTATACACTCTAAAGACAAGATTAATCAACAGCTTTAAGTATGTTGGACTGGTAAAAGGCATATAGAGGTTCATTTATCCCCCATGCATTACTCAGTATAGACTGAAAGGGGGGCTAAAGCCCGGGACAATTGTGGTAACCCAGATTAAGGCAGCTAGCTAGTGCTAGCTACTAGTACGTTGAAATAGAGGAAGAAAGTTCTTGTTAAATTACCTGAAGAAGAAGCTTCACTCTTTCGATGGGGGCAACGGCTGTCTTGGAGATGGCAGCAGAGATGCCACCGGCCATGAAGTCCTTGGCGAAGGAGACTGCGGTTTCATTCATTATGTAATGTTCTTCTCGGCCGCCTTACAGATAAATCAGTACAAGTTCCCCACACTACCCTTCACACGACGGCCTACGACGAAATGGCCGATTGAGCAGGAGCGTTCGGAATTTAACGGGCGTCCGATCGCGATACAACACGAGAGTTCACGTCGCGCCTTATTCGTCGAGGTAAGAACGTCACGGTGTCAACGAGAACAACCCGCCACAATGAGGAGCGGGGTCGTCATCGTTTGGGCGCATAAGTGGGCGTGCCGACTCTGATTGGTTGGCCTGAAGCCAGATACGCCGCAAAGTACAGCCGTCGCCACACCCACTTCCTTTCCCCATGATCCCGGACCGGCGCTGTCAACTGGTTCGCTATGAGGAAGTATAACAAGTCGCAATCAGCTGTGATATCACAAAATAGCCCACCTTTGCCCCGTTATGTGTATTTTACAAGCAATTTACAATGGAATTACAATAAGAACGGATTGCACGTGAGTCAGTTATTGCCAGGCCGATTACGGCGAGTTGTTAATAAAAAAAAAAAACGCACACACACACACACACAATGCTCCCTCTGCATTGCACCTCATAACCTTCCTTGAGGAAATAATGGTGGCAGATAGCCACCTCTATAGGCCTACGGCCTATGGAGCGCTTTTAACCTTCAGGGAACAGCTTATTCGAGAATAGCCCTTACCAACGATTTACTTGCCTATCATGTGTGCGGTAGTATTGTTGCATGTCAACATTATATTGCTGTGACGTTTGTCTCGTTCTGATTCATGGGTACTTGATGTACTATTCAAAAAAACTTAACCTCTGCCGTTTATCCAGAGGCAAAGGTTATCTATAAAAGATTTAGAAACTAGTATTGGGCCGCAGTTTTTACTGGAGTAATGATATCAAGCCAATTTATCTTTCGTCTGTATAAATAAGGATTTAGTGATACAATCTATTGGCCATTTATTGCACTAGATGGCAGTATAAGACAGGCGCATTAATTGGGCATGCTGTAGGTTTCACATTGCAAAATGCATTATAGCTTTTCAATCAACATTAGGCTAGCATTAAACTTAATAATAATCCAACACCATTGTTTTTGTCATATCTTTACTGTATGACCCTGAGTAGAGGTAACCTGAGATGGTTCCTTCAAGAGCAGGTGTCACACTAACCTGACACACCCACTGCACACCCACTGCAATGAAGTGCTCAACTTCAACCCTGGCCTAAAATGAATGACAATGAAATTCTTATCACTAGTTCCAATAGATATAGACTACTCTTGGTGAACTGTGTAGGGATATAAATAGACAGCTGGCTAGTGTGTATTATAGGCTGCTACATATACCGTACCTCACTAGGCACTCATTGTGTTTGTGTGTGAGTTTCTGTACGTGTGATATGTATGCATGTTGAACGTAGTTATTTGAAAATGTGTTTTCCCCGATGTTCAGAGAGACTTATGCAGAGACACGTTGCACATATAGCATGCTAACAGTAAGCTGCCGTTCTACGTGTACATTCTAGCAAGAGGGAATTGGGAATTTGAAGAGAAACATCGAGGTCATAAGGTCGTAACATGAGAGACCAGAAGCGCAGTGTACATTCTAGCAAGAGGGAATTGGGAATTTGAAGAGAAACATCGAGGTCATAAGGTCGTAACATGAGAGACCAAAGAGGGGAATAAAGAGGGACCGTAGGAGCTAAATAGGAAGGTGAGAGAGCACTGCGACCTTGAGAGAGAGAGAGACCACAAATAGCCTAAAGGTCATAAATACAAGCCAAAGACCAGCACTATTTAAGGTCATACATAGGCCCTTTACTGCCACGGCCGCCTGATATACATTTACAATGTATGCAATGCTTCAACTTTTCCGCAAAACGTACAAAGAAAGCAGTACAGTTTTATTAGATGATAATCAAAAGTGATCAATGCCCTTTCATTTTGTAATAAAATAATGTATTATTTTGCATGTGTGAATTGTCTTGAGGTATTCTGAGTATCTGTGAAAAATGTAAGATGTTTTTAATAGGTTGCACAAGGCCTTACCTTATTCTTCAGCTTTATAATCTCCACCAACGGAAACCCGGTGTAACAACAAAAAAGAAAACGACAAACTTGCATAATGTACCTGCAGCAATGACCTTGCTACATGCTACCTGTGGCTATCACACTCCACCAGGTGGATATTACTAGGCTCCTCCAAAACCAGTACAAAGGGAGGTGATGTTGAAACCCTTTTATTGTTATAGTTTGAGTATAATGATACATATAGTGATCCATGCTGCCATTTGAGATATCCCTGAGCATGTTTGGTGGTGGCTGGTTTAACCTGTGCGCATTGGTTGCTCAATTCACACCTCACCCAGCCCCAGGGTCAAGTCAGTCTGACCCCAGGCCAAGTGAGGCTGCCTCCACTGGCCATCATACACTCCACAGTATCTCAACAACAGGTTTGTTTAATCATTTGTAAACAATGAGGAACAACATCAACTTTATCATCTTAGAAAATGCAACACATTCATGTGAAAAATTATATAACATTAACAACTGCCTTCATATATTCCTACACCTATTCATTTATAATAAAAAAAAATGCTATAGGCCTATACATCCATGGTATGGTACAATTATGTAACGTGACCCTTTCGAGACGTTACCGCTATTGGAACGATGTATTTAGAAATAGCACTGGAGAATATCGTTATGGAATGTAGCTCACTTGACTGATCCTCTATTTCTAGAAAAACGAATGTAAAGTTACTGAAAAACAAATGTAAAAAGTTTGTTATTTATAATTTTAATTGAATAAGGGATTGTATTATTTTACCCTAACCCTTGCCTCTATAGTTATCCAAACCTATTTCATTTTTTAAATATGTTTTTGGTTCCATCACATTAGTTATTTTAATTACATAATCAGACCAAGAAAAACGAATTGTAGGCTACCACAATCACATTCACCATATTACCCACCAGGGGGAGCTGTAGTAACACACAAGGACACAAGTCACACAATCACCCTGAACTTGTAGACCTTGCATAGGCCGGCCATTTACCCTATGATACACAGTAACGATCTGGATTAAATTACGTGTGCAATAGCCTACCTGACGTAGGCCTACTAACGTAAACGTGTGGCCTTTTCTGGAATAACAATGAAATAGCCTACGGGAATTATAATGGTTCATTAACCCGAACGCATCTCATGGTTAAAGGTGGATATCATTTCTTCACCACTTGTGCGGAGCCATCCCGTGTGTTTCTCGGTAGGGGATAACCCGCTTGGTCTTTGCATGTGGCAGCTGATCTGATGCGGGTACCAAAATATTTCTCAGTCCATGCATTTGTAGGCTACACTGCAACAACTTTACTGACACAGACAGGCTATACTGCAAAGTCAATCTCAGGGGAATATGCAGACCTACTGACAGTCGGACCAATCATAGACGAGCTCGGCGTTATAATAAGGGCTCGCACTCACAGGAGTCGCTCGCTCAGTCACCAATACGAACTAACTGTGTGATCGTTGGGACTACAATGCCTTGGAGAGGTACCCGACGTGGACATGCGCAGCAGCAACAACGACGATGCTGTTTTAGATGCAGAACCCTGAACGGAAACTTTTGAGATCTGTCTGGGAAGTCGTTCATTCATAGATGAACGCGGCATCCATGGACGAGATCCCACGGGAGAATGGAAGGACTTTATTTCAACACGCACATGTGAGCTTGGAGGAGAACGTGTTCGTTTACATGGTGCACCGAGCTGTGTAACTTTCCTTTACCCATCACTTAGTGTGCACGTCTTATATTAGACTGAACAGACGCAACTCTTTACAATGTCCACCGGCATCAGGAGGAGGATGATGATTCTGGGACTATTTCAGATTTTCTTCACTTGTGGTAAGTAGGCTTACATTTGAATTGCTCGTTCGTGAAATCCTATAGGGAGACTTTATTAAATGATTTAGGCAGTTTCCAACTATAAAGAAAAAAAATTCTGCAATACTGAAATAATGAAAATATAATTTCTGGTTATTTTCTCGTGGAGTTCATTTTCATTTAGCTTCGCAACACCAATGAATCCTTCAGAAAAAAATATTACAATTTGATAACATGTTTTTCCTCAATCGGCATTTAAATCGAATTTTACTTCTGGGCCTAAGTGACGTGATATCTAATATATCTTGACAAAGAGGAGTTGTGTTTTCTTCTGGTTCGGACATTGAAGTGAACCGTCTTGTTGATCTATGGGCATAAAGGCAATGCACATCTTCCATCATTTAGAAATTGTGTAAAAGAGGATGAATGCGTTCAACATAACACCTTCATCGTGCCGCCGTGGTGAGTGCTGTCATATTATCCATCGTTACGCAACAAATATCTATCTTAACCCCTACTATTTGTTTTATCCATTCTTGTCGGCTGTGTGTGTGCGTGTGTGTGTGCGCGCGCGCGCATATTGTTAAGAACTTCACACACGGGCTAAAATTCTTTCTAAATTCGGGCTAAAAATCATTATTAAAAAACCTCTTGTCAAGGCATTTTTTTCTTCTAAATCATCCAGCCGACAAATCACTTTCATGAATTAATTCTGATCCATGCTCCTGTCCTCTTAAAAGGTGTTTATAGAGTTCATCTCGATCCCGTCTCACTCCCGCCTTGACAATATCTATATTGAAAGTAATAATTGTTGATCTAAATCAATCAACTAACCAACCGAACATCCATAATAATGTATTATGAGCTTCATAAGAAAACACTGACAAATTAAAATAACTTCAATGGTAATCCAATCATTCTGAAGCATATTTCAATCTAGGAATTACGGTCTAAAACATTGTAGGCCTAGGTCTATACTAGCCTACAACACATGTGTCCCTTCAGTAGAAAGCAAGCCAAGCATACCTTCCCAGTAACTGGACTTAATTGTGACATTGAACCTGTGCTGGGAACCGTCGCAGGCTTTAGTGTTAAGATGTGTTGCTTAGAGCGGGTCTAGCCCCGTTCGCTGTGGAGCTATTTTAGTCCAGCCTTTGTTATGCCTGCTTTTGTTGCTGAGTAGCAGAACATGTCAGCTGCTGATATTTAAAAGAAAAGCAAGAGGAGTCTGTATTTGGTCATATTCTGGCTTCTTTTTTTTTATCATCGTGTTTCATGCATTTCGTTTTCAGTCTTGACCCAATGGCCTCGTTTCATTTTCTAAAACCTCAATGAGATATTCGCTGAAGTGCATGAAATCCTTTTTGGGATTATTTTTTACCTAGGTCAAACCTTGTCATGGCTGCAGCAGAGTCGTAGTGGGAACATTGACATTATATCACAGCAAAATCCATAGGAAGGTACACCAACCAAAACCAACACTTCTCGATGTGATTGTCTAGTGTCCAGGAACTAGTGGAGCTGATCAGGGCTCAGGAAAGAGCAGAGCTGTGGACTCACACTTATATGAACGCTTGAATAACGCTTGCAGTTATATCAGCACTTATGAGAACTCTTATGAAGGGTTTTGTCTGATGGCCCATAGAGTGAGCAGAATTTTATGTCGGTCAGTGTATTTTATTGATCCTTAGACTTAGAAACTAAAAGTAGGCCAGGATATAAATCCAAAGATTTTATATGAAGGTATTATTTTTCTTGTACCTTAGCAAATCATGTTTGAATTCCTCAGTGATTCAGCCATTTCGATTTTAATGTACACAGTAATAGATGCAAGGCAAGATGGATGGATGGATGAATAGATAGATGGATGCGTGGATAGATAGATAGATGGATAGAGGGATAGATGGACAGGTGGTGTGCGTCTCTCTGATCTTGTCGTAGAAAGTACAACACTTAAATAGAACAAGAAAAGGGGTCACGAAATGTCAGAGAATACAGGAAAATTGAATTGTATGCATACGTCTGTTCTCTAGCAGAGAGTTTCTTATACTGTTGAATTACCATTAAGAGAGCTTTGTTATAGTAGGGAATGCAAATTCCCTGCTGCAAATACTATTATGGATAGTAAAACCATAATGGGTTGTGTGGTACGGTACAAGGACACCCTGCTCATCTCATTGAGAGGCCGAGCCATCTTCTTTGTTTATAAATATAATCAAGTCTTCAACAAAGGTTGCTAGGCTTCTTCATGACCCTCTAAGATAACCATTGAGGAGGCCCTTTCTGGGTCTGTCATTCGAGTTTAGACAGCTATATGATTTTTTCACACTTCATTTTCATTCATATAGCATACAGGCAAGATAATGATCACTTTCTTTATACGTATAGTAAATAATAATGATATTCCTTTAAATATTAAGTATATTTCTCCCATACTATCAGGTTGAGGGGGGACGCACACCCTCTCTGAAACATGAGATAACTATTGGAATTGCAACCAGTGATCGGTTTACAATCCCTGATCCACATGCCGACACCATTAGCTGCAACCAGAGCTCCTATTTATTTTTGTGCATTTTAACATCAGAAAGCCCTTCTCAAGCAGCCCAGATACAGACAGCCTGCTCTCCCCGTTGGTACCCAACAGGCTCTCCCTGCGCCTGATCCAGGGCCTGGTGGCAGCTCTGCCAAAGCCTCTGAAGGTGTTCTCTCACACCTCTGGTTACCTATTCAACCCTCTGCATGCCAAGAACACTGTGGAGACCAAGTCAAGAGATGGAATGCATCCTTCATGAACTGGCTCACATCCCACTCCATGACTTTCTGGGTCTCCATATTTGGCACATGTTTCCTTCCCCCAACTGTAATCAATTAAATCTGAATCTCTAAGCTGACCATCTGTGTGGCTGAGAAGACCGCCAACATTATATCTGGGAGAAGAAAACCGTTAGAAAATATGGAAAAAAAATTGGTGGACGTGTTTCCTCGAATTGGTTTATGCAGCCAAACTTTTCCATTGTTTCTAAAAAGGCATGGAGCATCGTATTATGTAACACAAACCAATTTTCTGACAATGTAGTTCATAATCCCTTGATTATGGGACAACAAATCCTAGCGGCTAATAAATAGTTTGCGTCATAATGATTTGGAGGGGCACCCTTCCTCAAGGGCTTTATGGCGAAGAAAAGAAGAGGAGATATTACAGTGTTCTTCCCTGAACCAGGGAAGAGAGCCAAACAAGAGATTTTGCCATAGTTTAGACCTAGTAATAACACGTTGCTCCCACGCTGACAGCACCACCCCTACCACGGCCATCTACAGCCCAAAGAACTCTGGTCTCTGCCTGCTCAACCTGTTTTGTCTGCCTTTGATGACATTCTTGTACCGTCTCCTTGTAATGTCTGTAGCTATAGCGATGAGGGATCGTGACTGTTGACTGCAGGTCTGGCTTTTGGCACGCTTGGGGTTCTGTGGAGCGAATGGGTCCTGTTGTGATTAAAAAAAAAGAATAATCCTGAATTTAAGTTTATCTGCCATGGCTCATCATCACCACCTTCTCTTGTACTGCCTGAGTTTGGTCTGGGCACTCGAATTAGGCTGCCCACGTTCCTGTGATTGATCATTTGACACCACATATTATACATCTATTATGTTATATTTAATAAGGTTGAATTGTCACTGACTAATGTCAGTGTCAGATGTGAAATGTCACGAGGCAAACGGATAACCTTGCAGCAGGCCTGTTCGGCAATTTCCGACAGCAGCGCATTCAGACGCGGGTAATACTGACAGAAAGTAGTCGGTGGAGATAGACCAGGACCTTCAAGGCTGCACAAGGAGCTCCATTGCCACACTGTTGAAGATATCTTATCCCACTACTGGTTCCTCCGATCTGCTTAAGGGCTCCTACAGCCGACTGCAGAGACCAAGGCAGGCCATGAGAGATGATGTGTATCACTCCTTCTCTCAGGGGAGTCTTTCAATGTTTTTTGAGGATGATGGGGGGGGGGTGGGGGTCAGATGTGGGTCACCCTCCATCCTAAATTCAGAAATTGAGAAATCCAGAAGTGCCCATCGGAGCAAACGTGGTCGGACCACCGCCGGGTCAAGGACGCCAGATGTCCCCCTGCTCTCTGACGCTAACCAGGTTTGTCGTTGGATCTCTTTCCGACGCTTGTGGATTAAATCATTGTTCCCCTTTATATAAACCGTACGCTCTTTGTATCGGTTCAACATTTGTTCATGCTCCCTTCTTCAACCAAGGACGACCCCAGGGGTGGATAAGCTTGTGGACTTTCCAGTTATTATTATTCTTCCTCTTTGCCATCAATGAATGTGGCCATGCCTGGCTCATGTTTCTGCATTTACGGCTTGGTGTCCTCCCATTGGTCAGGCTTTTATAAAAACACATACTCAATGCTTGTCACATCAGATTTAGTTAATAAGCCTCCTCGCATTCATCGGGCTAACTTAATTGACTCGTTTGTGGCAAGGTCAAAGACAATGACTCACACTGTGCATCGATTGCTTATTGCTCTCTCCGCAAGCAAAAGCAGGCAGACGCTTCTACTTGTGATCTTTCGATAAAATGCTTTAAATTCAAAGTTCTTGATCTAGAGATGGTGATGGTCTGGTAACCACTCACGGTGGAAAACGGGTAATCAGTGAAATTGTCGCATGCCTCTAGCATAAAATATGTATTTGCTGTACTTTGATTTAATAGCAGACTGTAGGCTGGATACAAGAGACATTTACATCCTTATTATTATAATCATAACAATAACGATCATCATCATCATCATTACAATACAGAAGCGCTCAGGCAAGGTAATGCAGTACCTCCTGCAGCAACCAGCCAGCACATGGCTGTGTTTTGCATATATAATTGATATTGACCATTGATGATGTCTAATGTCTTCATAATCTACCCCGTCTCCTAGGGATGGTCTTTACTACCAAGATGATGTCGGCCTCTAGCAAGGCTATGGAAGCAGACGGCCCGGCTTGTCTTGCGGCCAAAGGGTTGCTGGTTCAGTCCCCACCACGGGGTCTACAATACATAAATCCAGTCCGTCCAATTCAGACGTTCATATAGAAACGCCTCGTAAAGGCTAATCAACACCGCCACCAGTGGTAAAACCGTGCTGACCGCGGGTCGCCTAGGACAGAAGCTTCTGCTAACGGCCAAATAGTAGTAGTGAACTTACATTTACATTTCGAAGTATTAAGCAGACGCTTTTATCCAAGGCGATATACCGTCAGAACGGGATGAAACAATATGTTTCGGTCTGTACAGTAAGGATGCTCACAGAAACCAAGTCCAATCGCTAGGTTAACCCGTTCCCCGTATAAAACAAAGATAGCTTGGATAAGATGCAACACAACTAAGCACGACGTACAATAAGTGCGTACATTAAGTGCCAGGACATGCGACATACGACACAACAGCATGCTGCTGACCAGCTGCCCTTCCCTCTGATTGGCCCAGGCAGTGCGCTGGCGCCCGCCCTCCTGGACTGCGGCGTGGCGGAGCAGGGCTGTCTCCAGCAGGAGCCCTGCGCGGTGCTCTACCGCCTGCTGGAGTACTGCGTGGCCGAGGAGGCCGTGGCGCCGCTGGGGGCCGACGCCCGCTGGGAGTGCCTGGAGGCCCAGCGCGCGCTGCAGCAGTACCTCCCCCTGCAGGCCTGCAAGTGCCAGCGGGGCTCGCGGCGGGAGGAGCACTGCCTTAAGGTGTACTGGACGGTGCGCTTCTCAGGTAGGAGAGAGTGAGTGAGTGAGTGAGTGAGTGAGTGAGTGAGTGAGTGAGTGAGTGAGTGAGTGAGTGAGTGAGTGAGTGAGCGAGCGAGCGGGCGGCCACGTGACCATGGCTCCACTTGTTTCCCCTCCAGCCTACGAGGAGTACGAGGTCTCACCTTACGAAGAGTTGGAGCTGAACCTGGTCAGGAACGTGGAGATGTCCCACATGGCCTCCATCATGTCGGGTATGGACCTACTCACACCCCACAGTCACACTGTGTTTTTTATTTACTATTTAGTCATTTAGCCGACACTTCTATCCCAAGCAACTTAGGGTTAGGGCATGTTGTCTGAGGAGGATTACAGGTTGGGCTGTGGACCACGGGGAACAAACCCAGAATCTTACAGCCGGAAGTCGAACGACACCCGAGCTACTAGGCTATCCAGACTGTTGGCTTTCAATTCTCAACAAAGTTTTTGCAAAGGTTTGGGGTCACTAAGAGATGTTTTTTTTTTAATAAAGATAACATTAAATGATGCAGAAATACAGTCTAAACATTGTTAATGTGGTAAATTACCATTCTAGCTGGAAACGGCAGAATTTTAATGGAACACCTACATAGGTGTACAAAAGCCCATTTCCAGCAACCATCAGTCTTTGTTGTAATGGTACATTGATTAGCTAATCGTGTTAAAAGGCTAATTAATGATAAGCAAACCCTTGTGAAATTGTGTTAGCACAGCTGAAAACTGTTGAATAAAATTGTGAGTTTTCATGGAAAACATGAAATTGTCTGGGTGACCCGAAACTTTTGGTCTTATGGGCTTCTAAGCCTCTCTGGATGGGAGAGGGAACGTAGACAGGAAAGAGGGTTGACGAGTCGCATGTCTCGTATGACCGTGGGTCCTCAAATCAAACACCGCTCCCTTATATTTATTTCTCCCTTTTTTTCCCCCCCAACTCCGTCTCCAGCCTCCTCCCACGCGGTAGACGGACAGAACCAGTGTCTGAAGGCGGCGCAGGACTGCGGCCTTTTCGAGAAGTGCGGCTCCCTGCGCTCCGAGTACGTGGTGGCGTGTACTAAGCGCGCCACGGGCTCCGACAGCAGCTGCAACCGGCAGAAGTGCCACCGGGCGCTGCGGCGCTTCCTGGAGCGCGTGCCTGACGAGTACAGCTTCGCCCTGCTCTTCTGCCCCTGCTCCGACCCGCTGTGCGGGGAGCGACGCCGCAAGACCATCGTCCCCTCGTGCTCCTTCGAGGAGAGCGCCCGGAACGGGGAGGAGAGGGCGGAGAAGCCCAACTGCCTCAGCCTGCAGACGTACTGCTACAAGGACCAGCTGTGCAGGTGAGACACTTCACTAGGACCAGCTGAGTAGGGGAGGGGGATCACTGGACCTGCCGAGTTGAGGCGAAGGTGGAGGAGAGGGTAGGGGAGAGGGTCCTTGATTTGTAAATGATTGGAATGTTGTTCCTTAGAGAGACTGCAGGTCATTGGATAGACTGTTTAGGTGTGCAGGTTACCGTAAAAGCCCCAAGGTAAGCAGGCAACCGGAAGAAGTAAAAAACTGGGATAACAACTACTGACCATGAACATATACAGTACTTAACAACACTATAACCTCTACCAGTGTGGCAGTAGAGTCGCTACAAGTAGTGGCAGCTACTTTCTCAGTAGCATGGTGGTAGCTGTCACTGTTACCTTGAACAAGTGGCGCAGTAGCGTCCACGATACCTTTTCTGAAGCTCAAGCGCATTGGAGCTTTTCTGCTGTGGTCTGAAATAAAACTCTTCGGATCAGTCAAACCTAATTAAAAGGACAACGTGCGTGAACTGCACAAGCCGGCCCCAACCCAATATGACGTAATCACACCGAGGGCACGGTTTATACTGTGTCTTGCATGGCTGCCGAGAGGAGGGGGCAGCAGGGGAAAGTGCTGCACTTTCTTTGAAAAGAAAGATTACAAAATACAGAATATAAATAATAAAAAAGGGGCCCATGGCCTCTCTGTGGTCAAGCCTTCTGTATGCCATATTTATATTTTCTAGATACACCGTAGCGTAGACCCTATGTTATGAGGGGAAACGAACATCCCTCGACCACAATATATATTTTCTTCAGTGGTTCTGCTGCGCTTGGTTCTGATGTAAAAATCAATAACGCTCTGATGTAAAGTCTCAGCGATGATTTTCATCTCTCCATCTATTAACTATTGTCACGACTATTGTCGATGCATCACACTAATTTACTAGAATTGCTTTTGATCCGCGTGAAATATGTCGTACCAGGTGACAGGGAAAATCATTGTCCTCGAGGGTCCGGGAATACATTGGGGTCACATTAGGGCCTGCCTCGTTTCTCGGCAGCCGCTCAGGGGACCAATGTATTCCCCTGGTGTCACGCACCCCTGAAATATCTAAGCTCTGCACGGAGGAGCGCGTCCACCCCCATTGTTAGAGACAAACAGCGACTATAAATGCCACGGCCGTGAGTGGACTGGCCACACACACACTTCAACAACGGCGCCCCATGGCGAATAAAATGCCTGCTGAAGTGACACCTACATACAAGGACCTGAATGTCTAGCCAACAGGAGCACTTTCATATGACGTGTATTCATGTACCAATCCTGCCATCCTGTCTCAGACACACAAGCGAAAGAGAAGAAGAATTAATCCCGAGTGACACACACACACACACACACACCACACACACACACACACACACACACACCCCTGCCTTTTGTTGTGTGGCGCACAGGTTATTTCGTCTGTTTCTTTTTGTCCCCAAATTGGTTTTGGAAAAGAGAGACCAGAGAGTGAACTGAACATGGTTTGCCTGCCTACCTGATTGACTCACTAGGATTGACTTGGAATGAAGTTGGTTCAATGTGAAAACAAATCGATTTGTTTCGATGTAGTAAACAACTTGCACCGTTGCTGTAGCTTAGGTTGTTTCAATTCTCTGGGGGATAGCTAGTGATGTACTTAAACTGTAAAGTTTGTGAGGAACTGGTAGAGAATGCTGAGTACACACTACAGAATAATTATCCAGATTTTATCCCTGATTTCTCCCTTCCGTCCCTGGTCAGCAAAGCCTAGGTTTGTTGCTGATTCTACTTGTGGTGTGGGGTATGTTAGTGGTGTTTTTTTACCGATCACCCCTACCGAGTCGGCCTCAAAAATATTAAATATGTTAGATATTTGCGATCCAATATCCTGTAGTCAATCAATTGTAACATTGGAAAGACAATAGCCAATTGAGATCCACGCTGATTTAACGTCCTACGGACAAATCATCAAGGTATCGTAACATAAGAATGGAATCGGTTAGGGTGTAGTGTGCCGTGTTGGCAAAAATTCCTTCCACACACTAGACTATTCTCTCACTTTTTCTCACTTTATGAAATTGTCTAGCTGTCTAGCTTGCCCAACACTGAAAAGGACCAGGCCTTCAAGGTACAAGTCCTGCCATTTATGCCCAATCATTTCTCTTCAGATCCCGCTTTGCAGATTTCCAGCGCAACTGCCAGGCCCCCTTTCTCTCTCCGTCGGGCTGCGGGCAGGAGAGCCGAGCCAGGTGTCTGCAGGCCTACAAGGGGCTCATAGGTTAGGAGCCGACCCGACCCCATGTATTTAAAGGTGGTCGTGTGTTTAGAACAGCACAAATACAATTTTGCTTTATGTAATGTATATTACATATTTCTCTAATATCGCTTCCCCCCCCTATCAGGTACCATTATGACCCCTAACTACATCAGTAACAGCAGCACGGAGGTGTCCCAGTGGTGCACGTGTGAGGCCAGCGGCAACGAGTGGCAGGACTGCCAGCAGATCCTCAGCATGTTCAGCCGCAACACCTGCCTCCGTAAGCACAGCGTCATCAGCATATGCTCAGTTAGGCAATTGTATGCATCATTTGAGTATGCAAATGAGCGTTTCAAGGCTTCGACCTAAGTGAGACAAGTGAATTCAGACACATGACATGAAGGAGCAGGCATGGTGTTGTGTATCCATTGCTCCAGGAGGCCCTCAGGCTAGGCTGTGGACCTTGGTTGATCGAACCCAGTACCAGTTAAACCCCCCCCAAGGCACTAAACTATTGGGCCCCCACCTGTAGCTTCTCTGCACACAGTTGTTTTCTGTGCAATCTTGTTCACACTGAATTTTAAATATTTGTAGTATCGATTATATGCTTTGATTCCGAGACGGTCGCTGTGGATAATCGTATCTGCCAAATATGTTTATGTTTTAGTATTGATTAGGTAAAATATATGCCGACATGCACTTTCAATATTGGTGCTGAAAACAATGGGCTGTCAGATCGCTGCGCGTTAGTTAAAATATATCCCCAAAAGGATTACAATTACTACCAGATAATGTCTAACACCGTTGGTTAATTCTAGGAAGACACACAAACACGTACATTCGCACACTTGCGCGCACACACCACACACACGATCAGTGAGGACTTTTGTTTTCCGTCTCTATTTTAATGGAACCATGTGGCTGATGTTAATCACTGCCCTCAGGATGAAACTTCTAGTCCACAAGAGCCCTAGTTAGCCTTCAACTCATCCACTGGGAAAATGTCACACGTCACTCGTGTCTGACACATAGACATGACATCCGTTAAATCATAGCAACGCTACCTGAGGTTTTAATGGCGCTCAGCGCTCCGTGCAGAACACAACTAGAACACGTCTGACCAGAGTGCGTGCCGTTGTGTTCCAGGAAACGCCATCAGTTCCATGGGAGTGGAGGTTGGCGGCGGCGGCGGCGGTTCTCCCGTGGACAGCACGCCGCCGCCGCCGCCAGCCTCTCGACCCCCACCCCCACCCCCGGTCGTCCAGGAGCAGCCCCGGGTCAGTGTGCAGACCCTCCAGGACTTCACCAGAGTGAGCATAACACAAAGCTGATCTACTCTACCCACAGCGGTAACAATGTCTAGTGATACCACAGTGGATAAACAGAATGGCCAAGCAGTACTTATGATACATAAATTATTGATGGTATTAAATTATTATATTATATTGGGGGAGGGTAGTCTCGTGGTTCTGGGGTCTCCCTCGGGTAAGACGCGCCTCACCCCTACTTACACCCGAGGACGCCTATCTAAATAGTCACTCCAAGTTTCTGTGGATAAAATCGACTACCAATCGACTAAGGAGCGATTAGCAACAGAATAGTCTTGAGTAAGGGAAGAACCCCAATGTGGTTCGCGTGTGAGATGTTAACATAGGGTGTAAACATCTGCCTCATTGCAAACCAATCTGGAAAAAAAAAAAAAAAAACGCAGAAGGCGGCGAGATCTAGGCGACATCCAGGCATCCAGCGTCCGTCTCCTCTCTCTCCCCTGCCTGCTCTTATCGTACTCTTCCCCTCCAGTGGGGGATTAGCTGTAGGTGTTTACTGCAATAGAATCAACCCTCTTGTGTTAATATTTATTTATTCATACCCATCTGCCCCGTCTCCCTCTTTCCTCGCGCCCGCCCCTTCCCCCTAATCCGTTTCTCATTCTCCATCTCTCTGCTGCTCCCTCTCCTCCGATCTCTTCCTCTTCATGCTGCCGAGCCCCAACGTCCTCCCACAGTTAAGCCGCTCTCGGAAACCTATATTCAATTTAGCGAGATATCCCCCGCACTGGTATTTTATACGCAGTAAGCCGCTATATGGGAGATCCCCTTGTTGTGATACCTTGCTGAATAATGAGCTGTAACAATGGGCCAGCCAAATGCATCAAAAAATAAAACTTTTACAGCAACAACGGCAAGTAATTCCGACGATAGGCTTAATTTGTTTCCTTCAATACTTTGATTGCCGGTTGGGTCTTGGGAAACACGACATGATAAGTCTCTGCATTGTTCAATTTGAGGGTAGGTAGGAGAAGTTGCCAGCACAAGACAATGCTCTCTCTTGAGAAGCCTGGGTTTATGCAGATTATTAAAACTAAAACCACAACAAAAAAAAGAAGGAGGAAATTATGAAAAGGGCAATGGCATTATGAATGTCCCTTCATTTGAAAAGAAAATAAGAGTAACCTTATATTTAGAAAGCAGTTGGTGTTAATATGATGACAGAACCATCCTTACAATGAACAAGAGCTTCCCCAAATCCAAACCCTAGTTCCTCCTCACTAGTGGTTCCCTTGCTCCTGGTTCTAACCTGGTCTTACCCAGGATCCCCCTGTATTTCAACAAGGTGAGGACTAGGTTTCTGTCCGTGTCAGCTCGGCCTCAGCTTGGTATAGCATCTCAGAGGAAAACCCAATGCGGCGTGACAAAAAAGGCAAAGTGCAGGGAGCAAGGACCCTCTGTCTGGATGTCTAGACCAGCGGCTGGATGTGCCCACTGGGCCACAGCATAACGCGTTAAGAGCTAAGAGCCGGCAAAGTGAAAGCGGCTACTATCATGTGGCCTCTGGCAGGACCTGGCTGTCCGTTGCAACAGTCAGGCTCCAAGCTGAAGGAGATAGAGTGCTTCTCCCCTGGCTCCTACACCTGGACAAGAAGAGATAACGCTATTGTGTTACCCTCCTCCAGAATGACACATGGAGAGAGAAGTGTTTAGAGTGTAGCCCCTAAGCTGTTCATGTTATGATCTTCAGGTAATTTGGTGTGTTTTGATTACTCGCACATTCACAATTAAAATGTCATCGTTATATGACGGTGATGATGATGGAGATGATGTTGATGACGAAACAAATATTATTTTCTGTTGTGAATATTGCAGCTGTTTTTTTTTAATTAGAACTGATGACTAATCTTGGTCTCTGAATATTGGCTAATGAGCGTTGTTAGCCAATATAAGCTTGCCTGGGGCAGCACAGCTAGTACAAACAATAACAATAATAATAATCAATAATCATATTGTCTCAACTCAACTCTCAAGCACGTGGATGACTTTCAATGCATTCAATGAAAGCATTGTAAATATGTAATACACATATCCTGTTAGGGTTAATCCTTCAAATTTCCATTCATGAAATACTAATTCTAGATTTGAATCCTCTTTTATTTGCTACTTTTGCAGTTTGAGGGCAGCGAGGACAAACAGAAGGAAGAGGAGGAAGAAAGCCAAGACTTAAACATCATCCCACCATTTTCTGAAAAGGACCCTGGTATGGAGTCCGGGGCCCGAGGCAGCCCTCGGGGGGCCGCCTCCACCCCGGGCCCCCTGCTGCCCCTGCCGCTGTGGCTGGCCCTCTGGTCCCTCAGCCTGAGCCCACAGTAGGTCTGGGGTCCTTCACTGGCGACCCTCGGTGGGCCCATCCTCTCTCTCGCTCCCCCCCTCCCTCCCACGCACCACATCACAGAAGCCTGGCCCTACCAACAACACAAGAAAAAGGAGACTTGAGAAAAGCTGCAGATTTTCATCTGGACCATTGGTCATTATTATTGGTAATTTTCCTTCATTATAATTTAAATTGTTATGTTGGTCATGAAGTCATCCACTACATGCTGGTCGCGTTGACAGGTCCTATCAAGTCTAGACGTGGCCGAGAGTATATTGGTGCGATCAACAAGAAGGTTTGTAGTGAGACAGTGGGGGGTGCTGTAAAAGATGGACAATGTGTACCGGTCCCACGCTGAGCCAATGTCCTGGAAGAAGAATCTGCGTCTCACGGACAGAACTATGTTCCCTCATTGCTTTCAGGCCAGCCTCTGGCTTTTGATCATCATTGCATGGCAGTTTTCAAATTTCATTCTCTTCAAAATCCTCCTCATTCCTATTTAAAGTAATTAGTAAGTAGGTAATAATCTCAAAGATTTTCATTGAAATAAATGTCTGTTAAGTCATTGTCTATCGCCACTTGAGGTAACACAACGGTTATTAAGCCTATTGCCCTCTGATGAAAGCTGTTGCATTAGCAGGGCTATGAAAGTTAAGAACTGGGTGTTGGTGGCAACAATCCTGGGAAACTTCCCAAATGGGGACAGTTTGTGACGCATTTTGCTTTGCTCTATTCTCCGCTAGCGTTGCCAGTAAAACCAAAAGACAATTAAATACAGGTGACATTGTTTCGATCACTGGGCAAACAACTATACAACACCTGCAATTACTGCTTATCCCCCATAGTTTCCACCAAGGAAAACCAAACCCAAATCTTTGGCACCTTACTGCTTTAACAATGACATACCAACACGTATTGACAAGTGTAAATACAAACAAAACATCTTGCTAAATTTTTGATTCCATTCATGGAAACTTTTCTCTAATGCCCCCACCTTAAGCTATAACATCTCATATTAAATCTAGTCCATGTGTGTTTTCAAACCATGCACGAGGACCTTGCGTCCATTAAACGAGACAACCATCATTCTATGAGCGCCACAGATGGACGCCAAATATCGTCATTTAAATGCCGACTGACCGCAGCTCTGTTTGTCCCGAGGGGAACAATATGGACAAAATAAATCAGCATCGGCAATAAGAGCAGAATCAAATTGCTTGACATTAAGAGGAAGTTCCCCCAACTGGGCTCAGGGGAGGGGAAAGACGGGGAAGTAATTTTACTGCTGGTATACTGCGTTTCTTTTTATCCTGGAGGAAAAGGGCTGTTAATGTTCCTCCACGTGAATGTGTGGCCGTGCGGAGCCTCTCGGCTACTCTAATCGTGCAGAAGCACATGGAGCTATTCTCTCTGCCCGATAGATTTTTCGCTGATGTTAATGAATTTCTTTTTTTTTTCTCATGGCAAAATTGCTCTGCTGCAAGGGATGAAGGTGTGGGGAAGGAGAGGGTGGTGGGGTGGGGGGGGGGGGGGCTGTGGCAGAGCTGCAGAGCCAAAGTTTGGTCAAATTGCGGATGTTTTTTTTTCAGTAGGAATTTAACTTTTATTTTCATGAAACTTGGAAAAGACCCACTGTCTGCCTTCTCTCGCCTCCCCCCCCCCCTCCGTCAGCCGTGGGCTACGTGTAATCTCTGAAATGTCAATGTTCACCACTCCCCGACATTTATCTGGCTTGCTGTTTGTTTCTGCTGTGTTTGGATTAGGGGTGTTTGTTCAAAGACAAGCGTGAATCATTCACGTTTATCGAGCTCCCAAGGGCACATAATTACAGCCATAAACAAAAGGATGATCGCTGCCGGCGTCAACCAGCCACGGTGGTTCCTGTACCCCTCGGAAATTGAATGTATTTTTCCATATTACTCATCATTCATTCTATTGATCTCCCAAACATAGACTGGGATTTCCAAGATGAGGACGATTTAAAATGTCAATATGAGCAATGATACACATATTATATTAAGTCATTGAAGTTCTACATTCCTGATGAACATGGACTTTATCTAAACAAATGTTTAGATTTGTGTACTTAAAGGGGGGCCACAAACAGATGCTGTTGTTAACATACTTACTGTACATACCCCTTATTCCCAAAGCTCCTAATTACAACTGTCATTTATTAGACATTTAATATGGTGACTACAGAGACAGCTCGTTAAGCAGCATGTAGGGTCCATACAATGGACAGGCACAGGTCATTAAAGAGCAGGTATAGGGGTTAGACAGTGAACACATAATACATGTTATCAAGGAGCAGGTAGGGGTTGGACAGTGAATACATAGACATAGGATGCTTGCTAGGTAAATCTGGGAGTTTGACTGAAAGTGAAACATATGATCAGACTATGGCGACTTTTATTGGTTTGGTAGGGTGTCTCTCGATGAACAGATAATAGAAGACTATTGTAGAAATATAGAAAACTCAGACATAAAGAAATCTTTGTTCCAAATCCCACCAAAGAACGGAACAGCATACACCCCCACGTGACAACGTCAACCCTCCCGATGGCTACTTCTAACTTTGGCATCAACTGAAGCGAATCCCCCCCATCATGAAGTTAATGGGGCTGTAGTTTGAGTCCCATTACCCCTCAGCCACGTTACGCAGATACAAAAGATTAGTGATTAAGTTGTTGTTCAGTAGGCTCGGAGCCAGGGGGCCATGCAGGAAGCAGGCTCTGTTTGGATGCTTCATGTGCAGACAAAAACGATTAAACTGGAATATACGAACTGGTCCTACCATATTCAAGAATGTGTAGAGAAGGCCAATAAAATCTGAATCTATGATTATGATGTGATGTCGCCGAGGACTGCATCAGAGTCTAGACTGGGCATTCACAGCACTTAATCTAGGAAGTCTGTTAATATAGAAGTATTTAGAGAATATGATGGTAATATCCAAACATGTCTATCAATGCACTCTGGCCTTAACAAGTGAACATGCTTTTCACACTGCAAAACATGTTGGTTTACATCTTCAAACTGGAAGAATATTTCCTTATGCGACACATTATTTCCAAAAGCAAACAGTGGGGTATACATCTTTATGGTCAAACACAGGCGTTTTGAAGATATACCTACTAAATGATTATGTATATTTGGTGTAATACTTGTTTTTTTTTCATAATCAATGATGTGCACATTTATTGAAGCAAAATGTACAATAAAACGTAAAACGTCTTACATACTTTCTAGGCTGCGTTTGAAGTAAAGGTGCTACACAAATGGAAAATGTCTTTAAAAGTCTGGACAAAACGACAACCCGCCTGGCCAGACCCTCACACGTACACACCTTCAACGCCATTGAAAGTTCATTCAACTCAGAGGAGATTTTTAATTACACAGGATCACAGGTTTACGTGTCATTGTCCGTGTTAAATCAACGTTTTTCCAAGAACCAAAATAGGCGATAAATCACTAGTTGTCAGAGACAAACTGCCGTCTTGGTCGAAGCCAGCTGTGACAGGATTGGATGTTTGGCGTTTAGACATTACTTCTGATTGGCTGAGCCAAGTGCATCTGCAAAGTGCTGTTAAAGTGACAGAACCCAGCAACTGTGTGAAAAACATGGCATGAGTGCTTTGGGTTCGTGTTACACTTTAATAGTCCCCCAATGGGGACCATTATTTATTTTGACTTGGCTTCAGCAGTGTGACATTGTGCAGAATAATTGAACTCTTATCTTATAAAATGGTGGAGTGCCTAGAATATACAGAGACAACTGCATGTGCATGTTCTGTTTTTTATCCAATAGTTTAATACCAGACAATTATTTTAAAAGCAAACATTATTAATAAGCCATGCAGATATAGCCGTTTCCCAAGGCAGCTGAAATCCGTCTCGACTCAAAAAGGTAAGAAAGTTTTATTTTTATTTTTAATTTTACCACGAATAGTCCCATTGAGATTCACTATCTCTTGTACAAGGGAGTCCTGGCCAAGGCAGCAGCATACAGTTCCACATAAATATACATTAAAAAACAGACAACATAAAACAGAAAAAGACAATTTAACATCACCAGCAATGATCAATATTAGCACATGTGCATTTAGTACTCAAAAATAGTCCTTTAGCCTAGTTTTAAACGGTTTGATTTTAAGAATGCAGTCTAATTTAAGATGACTCCACAGTTTATACCAGGATGTGGATGCAAAAACTTTAAAGGCACTCTCACCGAAGACAGTTCGCGTTCGGGGAATGTCATACATGATTTGCCCATTTGATCGAAGTTTAAAATTCCTGGTGGTGACTTTAGGAGTCAGTAGAGAACATATGTAAGGCAGCAGTTCACATAATGTGGCCTTATAAAGAAAAATAGACCAATGCTCCAACCTACGATTGTGCAAAGAAGGCCAACCAACATGTTCATACATGCTACAGTGATGAGTACGAAAACCAGAATTTGTTACAAATCTTAGTGCTGCATGGTATACTGAATCCAGCATTTTCAGAGTAGATTGATTGGCATGCATGTATAAAATATCACCATAATCCATAATTGACAGAAATGTTGCTTGGATAAGTCTTTTTCTCACACTAAAAGGGAAACAGCATTTGTTTCTATAATAAAATTCCACGTTTTTTTGTTAGACAGTCAATGTGATGTTTAAAAGGACAACTTTTCTTTTAAGAAGAAACCAAGATATTTGTATACTAGAACTTTTTCAATTACTCTCTTATCAAGTGTAACAATCTGACAAACATCTGTTTTCCTTGATTTTTTTCATTCTGGTTTTGTCAAAGTTACCAGTCTCAATTGGTAGAGATTGTCCTGAATGGTATCGAAAGCAGATTGCACTTCTTCTGTGGCACTTGCCAAGGAGGAGGCAGAGCAATACAAACTGTGTAATCAACATAAAAATTACACTTTGCTTTTGTTACATTTTGACACTAGGTCATTTATTTAAATAGTTAATAAAATGGGACCCAAAATGGACCCCTGGCGGACACCATTTTGAAGTAAGGAGTTTGATGACACACAACCAACCTGAACTCTTTGTGTTCAGCCCATCAAGTAGTTGGCAAACCATTTGACGGCATTTAAAGACATTCCAATATCCACCAATCAGAGACAGGACAGAGTGGTCAACTATGTCAAATGCCTTTGACAGATCCAAGAATAGCGCAGCTCAATATTCGTTAGAATCAATTGCACTCATGAAATCATTTAACACTTTCATAGTGGCAGTGACAGTGCAGTGTTTTTTACGAAAACCTGACTGCAAATCATTGAAGATGTTATTTGTTGCTAAATAATCTTTAAACTTGGCACTTATAAGCCCTTCTTAAACCTTGGCTAAAACAAAAAGTTTAGATATTAGCCTATTTGGATTTGATCGGTCTCCAACCTTTAATAAAGGAGTGACATATGCAGATTTCCATAGACGAGGTACTACTCCAGTTTCAATAGTCAGGTTGAAATTATGTGTCAAAGGTTCTGCAATATGTTCAGCAGCAATTTTTAAAAATAATGGATCCAACCCATCAGGACCAGAGGATTTCTTGGCATTTAACTTTATAAGAGCAACATTTACTTTACTGCGTTGTAATAGGGACAAGATCAAAATCGAAAAGGTGCATTATCCCTAGACCAAGGGTAATCCTCTTGTCTCATCTGCCGTTTTGTTGCAAGCTAGAAGATGTAACACACCAGAAGATAGAAACCATTCTCATCACTAGAACAAGGCCTAACACTGCCAGGGTTAAGGGTTCAATTCCCTTACACAAAAAGAAGGAAGAAAGGAAGGAATGAATAATAAATAAAGATATAAAGAAAGGTGGTGGGGGAGAAGAGCATGAATCCCCTGTTAGGGTGAAGGTGGAGATAAAAAGAGATTGATCCCACTGAACAGAGGTGCGCGGCGGAAGATTACAAGGACTTCCCTGCCTAGGAGCCAAGCATGCTACGCACGCTACGGTGTCTCTGCAATGATCACTGGGATGAGAGTTGGAGTAGGCAGAACAAGGCTGCAGGAAGACTTACCCTACACTGTATGGTGAAAGAATAAACCACAAAGGACACAGATAAAAGGATATAACCCTCGTCTGTTGAGCGCAAAGCATGCATTTCGCCCCATATTTGTAGAGTGACAAAAACAATAACTAGAATCGTATTGTTGTCTTGGAACAAAGAACACTGGGCATGAATTTATTTTAGGTTTGGAATAGAAAAAAAATAAATGTGCATCTGTCACAACGTGGCCATGTGCTTTGGCCTTTAATTAAGGGTTAGCCTACTCAGAGAAATATTGAAAACAACTGTAGCTGTTGCCTGTTGGTTGGCTTTGGGTTGGTCCGGCAAGGAGAAACCAGGATATAGAGGCCTACATCAGAGTGTGACCTACCAGAGCCCGCAGTAGTAGATCAGTAGTTGGGCCTACAGCAACTCGTCAGGGGAATGCATCGGAGGGCTGCTGGTTCTGTGCCCGCCACCTTCTTGCCAACTGCTCTGGATTCCTTGAACAAGATGTGTGGTCCTTAGGAAGTCTCCTTTTGTGTATGAATGGATGAACAATAACAAACATTTGTTTGACTTTAACTTTCCCCAGAGTTAATTCTTTGAAACAGAACTGTCCAGTAGAAATAACATAGTTAACTTCATAAGTAATATCGTAAATTGCAAAAGATTCAGTTAACTGTTAACCGTCCATTGTGCCAACCTGCTGGTTCTGCACTTAGGCTATAAAGCGTATAATCCTTTATAAGTTGTTTTCATTGCTAACACGACTTGGATCACCTCATTAAATCTGGCTCGCTCTCCACAAATCATATTCCTATTTAACATTATTGGTTTGCGTGTTAAGTCCTTAATTGCCATCCACTGTTTCTCATCTTCTTAACTACAACGAGAGACATCAACGCACCACGTGGCGACGTCAACATCTTTTCACCACCAATAGACCTGTTGTGTACAACTTATTTTATTGTCTAGAACAGCAGAAAATGTACCGTCGTACCTGCTGACATTCTTGTTTTCAAATATACTACTAACAGATGAGCTGTTAGTGGTGAAGGTAAAGCTACGGATAATAATAAAAAAGCTTTAAACAGCACGTACATTAACATCTTAATGGTTCGCATCCATTATTAATGGTGCTGAGCACAGATCATACGACGACTTCCTTCAACTGCACAGCAGTCATCCAGCAGGGCTTAATAGCATTGTAGAAGCGCCCACTGTGACGCTTCCAGCTACATGGCTTAATGATTAGTTATTAGCACGGGGACGCACCTGGAGCCCCGCCCCTACAACGAGCTCGCTCCACCGCTGTGACGGCGCGTGCCGAGAGACAAACGGAGCCCGCATCTTATAAATAAACGTTCATCAATGGTTCCGTATTGTGTGTGATGGATTCTTCCCGTTTGTCATTGGTTTGCGAAAACAGAACAATGAGCGACGAATGATTGAACTCGACAATATATCTCTGGTTTAGCTGTTGAACATTTCATGTCCCGTGTGTTAGATCAGATGAAAAACAACAAAAGGGAGATAATATTTCATCCTATTAATCAGTATTCATAATTAATCAGATTCAAACCGGTACACTTCAGTGCACAGCAATGTGTGCACAGTGAGACAGTTCTGGAAAATGATTCCTCTTTCTTATTATTACAAACACTGAATCATTTACCACACACTGTTAAATGTTTTGCAGTAGGTCTACACCAGACAAAAGGAAACTAAGTTAATAACCTGCACTAAACTAAAAGTAATTTAGTACCCTTCTGCAGAATTACCCTACATAGGCAAATGCATTGGCCTAAAACCTTTTTAACCATGTACCACCTATGATCCAAAACACAGGCCTGCATGTATCCACCACATTACTGCTACTGGCTGCTTAGGCTCAAATCCCTTCCTTCTCTACAGGATCACGTTCTTTGGCCTTCGGTCCAGCTGCTGTCCCACGTCTCGCAACACCCAGCGCTGTGTTCAACTCCCTGAAATACCCCCAGCCCGGTCTCGCTCTTTACCACTCATCTTGTCGTCGTACTCTCCCTCCCCCCTTCCAGGCATCTCTTACCCTTCCCTCCCAACACCTTCCCTCTCCGTCACTCCTCTCTCCTTCCACTCCTCTCTACCTCCCCCTACTCCCCTCTCCCTTCCCTCTCCGTCACTCCTCTCTCTTTCCACTCCTCTCTACCTCCCCCCACTCCCCTCCCCCTTCCCTCTGTGTCACCCTTCCCTCCTCCCTCTCTTTTCCTCTATTCCGCTTTTCACCCATATCTCTCCTCTCTTCCTCCCCCTCCCTGCATCTCCCCCCCCCCTCTCTCTCCCTCCTCCATCCTCCTCCTCATTCATCACCCGCTATTCATTCCCTCCCTCCCTGTCTCGCTGTCTCCCTCCCTCTCACCCTCCGGTCCTTGAGGGGGTATCTGTAGTGGTACTGACCCATATATGTCACTACAAAGACAGCGCAAAACTTTTGGCTCCGGTACTGTTTTCTCCTTTCCTCAGAATTGTCATTACACCGTGGCAGAGAGCTTTCCTTTAGAGCTCTTGCCTCGTGTTTGCTCTTTGATGCGTGTGTGTGTGTGTGTGTGTGTGTGTGTGTGTGTGTGTGTGTGTGTGTGTGTGTGTGTGTGTGGGTGTGGGTGTGGGTGTGTGGGTGTGGTGTGATTGAGAGAGAGAGAGAGAGAGAGAGAGAGAGAGAGAGAGAGAGAGAGAGAGAGAGAGAGAGAGAGAGAGAGAGAGAGAGAGAGAGAGAGAGAGAGAGAGAGAGAGAGAGAGAGACAGAGAGAGAGAGAGACCAAAGATTGTTGAGATCGAGAGTATCCTTGTAGTCCTCACAGATATTCTCCCATCAGCCGCTTCTGTTGTTATATTTCTTCTTCCTTGATTGATTCTTTGGGCCATTTTATCTCACCACTTCTTCAACTACTTTCTTCCTCCTGTCTATCCTGTTGTTTCCTCTCTTTCTCTCTCTCTCTCTCTCCCTCTCTTGCTCTCTCTCTCTCTCTCTCTCTCTCTCTCTCTCTCTCTCTCTCTCTCTCTCTCCTCTCTCTCTCTCTCTCTCTCTCTCTCTCTCTCTCTCTCTCTCTCTCTCTCTCTCTCTCTCTCTCTCTCTCTCTCTCTCTCTCTCTCTCTCTCTCATTAAATAATTTCTTTAAACTTTTCAACCGACAAATGACCTTTTCACATTCGTGAGAATCTGAAATGTCAAGCTTTTGGCAAGCAAACGAACGCAGTGTGAAAAACCACCATTTACTTTTTCAAACGCTGTTCATCCAAACCAGTCGGGTACATCACCTCAGCCTTATTGATTACATCATCAAAAACAAATCAAAGCCGGATTCGTATTTCGCAACCACAAGTTTGAAAAACCAATAACCATTGTTTCCCGGGCCTTAAACGACCATTTCAACTATTTTGCAGAGTGTCAAGTTCATGTCATTCCTGTTTTCAGAGCAGAAAGGATCCGGAAGGAAGGCTTTGAAAGACATGTCGGAGCCGCCAGGAAGAGAGGGGCATGGCGTTTGGCAGGAGATGGATTTTTTATTTCAACAGTGAATAAGGCGATGTCATCCGGCTGCAGGCACTGAGGGTTGACACCTTTTTGGAAAGACAGAATCTCTCTCCCACACACACACACACACACGCACGCACGCACGCACGCACGCACGCACGCACGCACGCACGCACGCACGCACGCACGCACGCACACACGCACGACACCGCACCACCACACCCACACGCACGCACGCACGCACGCACGCACGCACGCACGCACCACGCACGCACACCACGCACACACACACACACACCACACACACACACACACACACACACACACACACACAAATTGAACTCCTTCAATCGTCCTCTTTCATATAATAAAAAGTTTGTAAAATAGTAGTAAAAAATAGATAGTAAAAATGGAGGGAAAATAGATCCAAAAAAAACACTCACAAAACATTGAAATCCAAATAAATTAAGTGTGTGAACGGGTTCAGAACACACGGCGTCTGTGTTTTGGCTGCGACTGGAATGTTTTCCCTGAGAGGAAGCTCACGGTTCATTTACAGTTCAGGGTTTACCGCAACAACGCCGTTGACTCGACAATCCAACCAGAAACTCCTCAGCCCCTGCATGTTTACGACCGTACAACATTGCATTTGTCACTTTGAAAATGCAATAAAACAGGGATCGCAGACGACTTTAACGCCCACCCTAGACGCAGCGCTGACCCCGCCTCGTTTCTTAACGTTAGCCTTGTGTTCCAAACCTCAGAGAGGAGGCTGGCAGCAGACACGACAATCACACCCGAATCTCCCGTCTTCTGAAAGCCTCTATGCCTGCAGGGGTGAGGCGTCTCACTTAAAAGTCACTTCCTGGTCCGTATTGAAAGCCGCACAAGCAGAGCGGAGGCCCCGGATTCAGTGGAACGCTTTGCGGCTGAAATAATGCAACCTAATGGATTCATTTCTATTCATCTCTGCTAGGATGGACGGGATGAGGAATGCAATGAAAAGTGAATGAGGAGAATTACTGCAGGGGGGCGGCACGGGGATAAATAAGGAGGGGAAGAGGAGAGATGCGGTTTCCCAACGGGGAGGGCAGATGCTAGGGCTTTAGAACACTAAATCCTCCGACTTGGAGAAGTGGTCTTCCTGGATGTGACTCTCATTTTGCCTGATTTCTCCCCCATGCTTAACCTGCCTCTACCCAACTTTCTCGCACTCATTCCTTCGTAATCACATATACATACACACTTTGCAATAGCTGCACTGCAAGTACTGGAAGTCATATGTGCGCATGCACACACACACACACACACACACACACACACACACACACACACACACACACACACACACACACACACACACACACACACACACACACACACACACACACACACACACACACCACACACACACAGCCATACACTCACACACAGCAGAATTCACACCACACACACACACACACACATACTGACGACGCACGAGAATTCACACACACACACACACACACACACACACACACACACACACACACACACACACACACACACACACACACACACACACACACACACACACACACACACACACACACACACACACACACACACACACACACACGCAGACACACAGAGGCAGGCATTAAATCTCCACATTCATTGTGAAAGGCTTGGAGGATTTATGAAGAGTGAAAACATGCTTTGAGTTGATGTGAACCCCCAGGAACCTCCCAGCCCTGCAGGGCCGAGCAGTAAGCCACAGACCCCCCGGCCCCCAACGCTTCAGTAATAACAATTGTTATTCCTCAATGTGCTATTCCTGTCGCTATTCTGTTTAATATTACCAACTTTATTAAGTTCCCACTTTTGCATTTCATCCTTCGTCTGAACCTATTCTGTCAATCACTCAATCATTCAAAGAACTAATTTCAGAACCCAGACAAAATATGTATACATGATAATCACTGAAAAAACTCATTTCATAACACAAAGAGACAAAATATATATCTTTAATAATTGCTTGAATAATACAACTAATAATATTCTGTAACCTAGTCAACCATTCACATAATAAAGCCCCTGAAGAAACTAAAACAAACAAACCGTAGTCTTCAACTGATATAAAAAAAGGAGGAGAGCTCCACTAGAGAACAGCGACCACAGCAAACCAAGAAGGACGGGTGGGATATGAAGGAAGAGCGCCACGTGCGCCATACAATAAAGATAAGCAGCCAGCGGCTAAGCTACGTTCAGTTAGCTCAGAGGAAACACCGAACCAAGGAACAAAGAAAGGAGAAAGGAGACGAGAGAGAAGGGAAGCTGTGTGTGTGGGTGTGTGGGTGTGTGTGCGTGCGCGCGTGCGCGTGTGCGTGTGTGCGTGTGTGCATGCGTGCGTGTGTGTGTGTGTGCAGATTAAGAGTAGTGGCATTAATTCTGACCCCTAAGCTCCCCACTCCTGTAATTGAGGTCACCAACCAGAGGGAGTAGGTAAGACGGAAGGAAAGGAGGCAGGTAGGAAAGGAGGAAGGATGGGCCGAAGGAGTGACAAAGGACATTTATGAGAAAAGCAAGGACTCAAGTAGGGAGGAAGAAAGGATGAAACAGAAGGACCTGAATTTGTTGTGCCTTGCATCAAAGTGTCTGCTTAACGTCTAAAAAGCAGAAAAATGTAAATAGAAGGACAGCAGGGGAAAAAAGAAAGAAAGAAAGAGATTAAGAAAGAAAGAAAATAAGGAGGTAAAAATGGTTTGAAGGAGGCAAAAGATATGTTCCTTTCATCTTCCTCTCAAGAGATAGTAAACAGATGCATGTATGAATGGAGTCTGTGCGTATATACATGTGTGTTTGTGTGTGTGTGGGTGGGTGTATCTGTTTGTGTGCAGCGTGTGTTTGTGTATGTGTGTATGTGTATGCGTGGGGGTGATATAAATGCCGTCCTGCCTACAAAGGTTTGTGTTTGCCTCAGAAAGGCCGGGGAAGAATGAATATTGACCCAGTCAAGAGTAATGGGATGCTACTCCAAGTACAAGAATGTGTGCGCCACGGGAGTGTGTGGAGCTGTGCCATGAACTGTATGGATCAAGACACAAAGGCTACACATGGACAACAGGCTCGCATCTTCGTGTTAAGCGCCATCCACAGTAAACTGTGAAAAAAAAAAAATTCAGTTCCAAAGAATGAAAAATGAAAAATAACTTCAGTTCCCCGAAAACTAAAAACAAAGTGTCTGCATGCAGAACCCAGACATAACGGGTCACCGACGGGGACGTAGGAGGCATAGGGGTACCCGGAGGGGAACGATCCCTGGGTTCACGGCTAGTTCTCCGGCCCTGTGAAACAACATGCCTTATCCTGCCGCCAGGGTCATTCAGAACGGCCGCAGAAGGCTAAGGACCTCATAGCCCTACGCTGTGGTCTGTCATAATGAAGAGCTCATAGCCCTACGCTGGGGTCTGTCATAATGAAGAGCTCATAGCCCTACGCTGGGGTCTGTCATAATGAAGAGCTCATAGCCCTACGCTGGGGTCTGTCATAATGAAGACCTCCTAGCCCTACGCTGGGGTCTGTCATAATGAAGACCTCCTAGCCCTACGCTGGGGTCTGTCATAATGAAGACCTCCTAGCCCTACGCTGGGGTCTGTCATAATGAAGAGCTCATAGCCCTACGCTGGGGTCTGTCATAATGAAGAGCTCATAGCCCTACGCTGGGGTCTGTCATAATGAAGAGCTCATAGCCCTACGCTGGGGTCTGTCATAATGAAGACCTCAAAGGCCGCAGTGTCCCACGGAGACACTTCCATCCCTGACAATGTGATTCACACCTCCACCACCACCACCACCGCCGCCACCACCGCCACCACCACCACCACCACCCCGCCACCACCGCCACCACCGCCCACCCCACCGCCCACCACCCCCCCCCCCCCCCCACCCCCCCCCACCCCCCCCCCCCCCCCGCCCCACCACCGCCACCACCCCACCACCGCCACCACCGCCGCCACCACCACCGCCGCTCACCACCTCCACCGTCACCACCTCCACCGTCACCACCTCCACCACCACCACCGCCACCAACTCCACCACCACCACCTCCACCTCCACCACCACCCACCCGCCACCACCTCCACCACCTCCACCTCCACCACCACCACCACCTCCACCTCCACCACCACCACCGCAACCAACTCACCCACCATCCATCCAACCCCCCCTCCCTCTGTCTTATGCTCGTCTTCCCCCCCCCTTGGGCAAAACCCCTTGCCTCTTCAGCATCTGGTCGTAATCAATACTTTAATAACTGGAAAGAGTGGGGGGGAGGGCCATCGTAATCAATAACTACTGCATATTTTTGGGCCGAGGTCGACAGAGGGAAATCATTCGGCCCGGCGGCGGAGCTGAGAGTTCCTGACACCTCATTCATTACATTATTGAATAAGCCATTGAGCGTGTCCTATAGCCCCCTCGCAGATGAACAGCGACCACTGGCTCGATCATCCACCCACCGCTAACCAGTAGAGGAAGACCCCATGCGCAACCTTCACTCCTCCACCACCAACACCACCACCACCACCAGCAACAACAACATTGACGCGTCGCTGCGTCAGTTAATCGAATAAAAGCCAGCTTTGAGTTAAAGAGCACATTTGTGATCATAATGGCACCACTGTTGTTGTTTGACTTCATCTTGTGGTGTGTCAGCTCATTGCCTCCTAGAGAGAAGATGCTGCTGGGCTACTATGCTAGCTGGGTGTCCCCCAGGGCAGAGGGGCAGCCACTATTTGGGCGATGATGATTGGGTTTTTAAAAGTCATTTAGAATACATTTACTCTCCAAAGGAGGAGACGTTGTCGCTGTGACATTAGAGCAGATAGGGGCTGAGGGCAGCTTGCTCATGAGCGCCTAGAGCAGGTCAGGCTGTGAACATCTGGAATCGAAACCCATTACTTAGTGGCTGGGTTTCAATGTGTTCAATGTTTCTAACTAAATCTAGATGTTCAATGCTGTACGGTAGACCCTTTTAAATAGTTCCCTTATTATCATCCGGGGGTCGTCGAAAACCGAGACCAAAAAAAAGAGACAGCGCTGCTAACTTGTCAAGTCCGTGTGACGGACAGAGCGTCGGAGCCGGCCCAATGCGGTTCTCTGGGGATGCCCGTCGCCTTCTGCTTGACTTTGGGTGTGTTAACCTCGGGGCTAATGAGAAAGTGCTTCAGGGACCGCGTTTGCATGTCAGCCAAAGTGGTGCGGCGGCAAACCTTCATTAGCTGAGGGACTCAAGCACAGGACAGGGAGAGTGAAAGGAGCCATCACAGACACAAACGTCTGCATTTGCGGACTGAATTGACTTGAGTGAGTTGACTGAATTAAATGGGGTTACGCCATTCTCCTAGTTTTGTGATGTCCCGGTCTTTACGGTCTGAGAACGCTCAACTAACCCAAACACACCATCCAATGGTGTGTCCAGACTAACTAATTTAGTCAAAGGGATTGGCCTCCCGATGGACTAGCCCCTGTTACCATGTCCACAAGGGTCTCCAATCACAGAAAAACAACATGATGATTTAACTGAAGGACTAAGATACCCGTCCGGCCTTTTTTTAACTTATTAACTTTGTTTCATGGACCCTCTCCTGAGATGTCACCAAGAAAAAGACAGCTTTAAGACTTTATATAAGGACATTTTTTCCTAATATATCATGTCAACCCCCCGTTTGTTGCGATAATATCACGCCCTCGTAGGTTTAGCCCATGCTATTGCATGTGTAATATGACCCGGTCATCTGCTGGTCAGGCGTTGACGCTACACTCTACTCCTCTGCTTAATGAAATGCTTTCAGGTTTTTTTGAAGGCTGGTCTTTTTTTATTTTAGAAACGGCTTAAAGGTTGGTTCACCAGAAAGCCTTTTAGTCTTGACTGCACAGATCACAGGCTGAGTATAGCCTGAGAGACAAGGTAGACATCGAGTACACCAGCCAGCTGCTGGGTACGTCAACATAGCTCTTCCAGCTTCCAGCTGCTGCTGTTCCATCACTCTGATGTATTTGACGTGAACCTGGAAAGAACCAGCACAGGGAAGCCCGTAACCTTGTTTGCCTTTGACCGCTGCACCATTGAACGCAGGTTCACGGGTTAATAAATGAAAATCTGTGAACATATGCAATGGTGATGTGTCATCTCGTAGCAGTATTTGCTTGTGGAAGTAAGGGGATAACCATGAAGAATAATGAGCTTCCCTGGTGGAAACTCTGGCTATTAGTAAATGGCACATGACCATAATTGAGTGGGGGAAATGTTTTATTCATTCGCGATGTCCTTGTCAATCATCGCCCGAGATCTATGGCAACGGCAGCAAATATGTATATTCAAAGTAGTCTATCGTAACCGGAGAAGGGCGATAAAGGGTGTCCTGTGAGTACCTTATTTCTCATGGTTCTATCTGGTTTCACACTCCATTGTGTGATGAACGGTTTATTCATCACCCTACGCCCCCCCAGGGAGCAGCATTTGTGTTGTGATCCATCATGGACAACAGCACGCCTCATCTCAAGGTCTCTCCCTGGAGGGTGTTTACCTGGACCCCCCCCCCCCCCC
>OLKM01001246.1:0-55000 GCA_900291075.1 Melanogrammus aeglefinus | reverse complement strand
TCCTGTCCAGACGACTTACGCTAACAGCATGGGAGAGGTATAATGTACCGCGGGTTGTTTCGGGAAGTCTAGAGGTGATAAGGGTGTTTCACTCCTAGCCAAAAGGTTGTAGGGTTGAACCCCAATGTCCAGCGTGTAACCGGTGGGCATCCCTGAGCAAGATGCCCCCGTACCCCCTTCCCAGTGACACAAATGAAACAAATGATAAACAGAAAAATAAATTCAATGAAAGAAACAATCACTGTTAAGTACCTTTGGCTTATGGAGCCAAATAGCACATTTCAAACTAGTTGAGGTCATTTGTTCCTCATTCTTTTGAAGTTCTAAAGTCACAACATTTCAACTAGTACCTTGAAATAACCCGGAGACATCTGTAGTCTCCAGGTTATTGGATTTCAATTACAATTAGGCCATTTGGCAGACGCACACATAGACCCATTGACACACCGACGGCAGAGTCAACCATGCAAGGCGACAGCCCGCATGTCAGAAGCAGTCAGAGTTACTTAGTGTCTTGTTCAGGGACACATCGACACTCAGCTAGGAGGAGCTGGGGATCGAACTAGCAACCTTTCGGTTACAAGAAAACTGCTTTACCTCCTGAGCTAGGACCCACTACTCAGTACTTCATTGAAATTCATTGTGATTTAAATGATGTAATGAATAATTTCACATCCTATAAGTGGTACATTCAGACATAAATGTAAAATGCAGGCCAAACAGGCTGGCACCTCTCTCTTTGGTTAAAAGATTAAGTACTATGGACGCTCCCTGAACCCCTTCCACTCACGCCATCCAGCCAGCACAGCTACCTGGTTCACGTCACACGGTTGCACGTCTCTTTAGAGCAGACAGATGTTATTTATGTGTTTTTTTAATTCTAAAAGTCTCCCGTCTTCCACCTTGGACCGACAGCTTGATTTTACCGATTGTGACTTTAAGCTGAAGTATGAAATAAGGACATTTTAAACTTAGTTTTTATTGAATTTAATACGCATCTTGAAATGTCCTCTAAAGCAAATATTTCACACTCTCATACATGTACTGAAGCCTACTTTAGTAGAAACGTTCAACGAGTTCAAATACATTATCTGGACATTTAACAATAGTAGAACAGTAAAAGAAAATGTCATAATGAAAAAAAATCATGAAAGAGTGAATTAATTTTGTCAAAATGAATAATGACACGAGTGTTAATTAAAAAAAAAGTTAATTAACACCATTGACTGGATCCAGAAGAAGCGTGTATTCCTTGGCCGGCAGACTTCCCTGGCAGAGGAGAGGTTGGGGCATTGATTCGATGAGAAACTGCCGGACAGAAATAGCTAGATCCATCACTGTGGCAGTGATAAAGAAAAATTATGAAGTATGGATTCTTAATGTCTTTTTTGAAGGCATGAAACCCTCTTCTAGCCTCTGGCTCTACTAAATCCACTCCATGTGTTAAGAGTTTTTTGGAGCAACTACTAGACTAAACCATGTTTTACTATATCATAAAAGATTATTTTCTAAAAAGACAATTATCTAAAGCCCCCCAAAAAAACAAACCTTTCATTTTGTCTATTTAATCTTACCCAGCGTCCTTAATTAAATATAGGGCTGTATTTAATTATTACAATCATCTGGAAGCCATTATCTTCAGTAAATTACATTGAGATGTGACAGGCAAAGGAGCGCTCTCGCTCTTTGTCCTAATAACGTCCCGGCTGCTAGATAAGAACCTGCACAAGACATTATTACTGTGCTTACTAATTCAGTTAGGCAGCCCCGCCTGGCTGCTCTTTTATTAGTGTTACCAATTCAGTTAGGCAGCCCCGCCTGGCTGCTCTTTTATTAGTGTACCCGCCCAGCAAGAAGGGGGTGTGGGTGTGTGTGGGTGTTATGCAAGCAAGGAAGTGAGAGAAAGAGAGAGACAGGGAGAGACACAGAGAGAGGAAGCAAGTGAGAAAGAGAGACAGAGAAGAAGGGGTGAGATAGACAGAGCAAGAGGCAGAGACACAGACATAGAGCTAGAGAGAGAGAGAGAGAGAGAGAGAGAGAGAGAGGAGAGATGAGAGAGAGAGAGAGAGAGAGAGAGAGAGAGAGAGAGAGAGAGAGAGAGAGAGAGAGAGAGAGAGAGAGAGAGAGAGAGAGAGAGAGAGAGAGAGAGAGAGAGAGAGAGAGAGAGAGAGAGAGAGAGAGAGAGAGAGAGAGAGAGGGGCCCTTTGGCTCCTCAATAATTCTTTTCTAGTCATTACAAAAAATGGATCCATAAAGCTATTTAATCAAAACTTTCATCAAGTTTTTCTTTTTTTATATTTAAGGCTAATTTGGTCAGCAGAATTTCAGAGAAGATGTTAGAAATAATCTCTTATCCTCCGACTGTCACACTACATTTATGTTGGAAAAAGTAAGTGTTGTATCTCCACACAGCTCATAACATATTACCCATGAAGCCGGGGGGATGTATTGATATGATACATGACATATACAGCAGTACAACAGTGTCTCGAGAGACAACAACATAGCCCCAAGTAATATACTTGCATGGCTGTGCGGCGGACAGCATTATAGTTTTTCCGTTGCCTTACTCAAATGAGCTCCATTGTGACCTATTTTGTAGTCTTGTACAAATGTCCCAAATAGTGCTGTTTTGGGCGTCAACGTTTTGTCATGCTGCTTGAAATTTGAGTGGATAAATCTGGTTCATTATTTAGTGCACTTCTTAATAATGCCCATAATGCACTCTACAAGAAGTGTAATAGTGATGCACTCTTACTTCAATTCAATTAAATTCATTGATTTCTTCCGCACTATATTCCATGATTCATATAAGTTATGTATATAAGCACATACAGGTTAGTTATTATATAATTGGCAGATAATTAGTGTCTGAATTCCCCGTAATACTTGTTCCCTTAATAGTGTACATAGTGTTCACTATAGAAAACAGGGAATGAGGGGACAAGTGAGCACAGTGCGTGTTTACATGACGCGTCACTCTTTCCATGTTGTTCTCTCCTGAGGGGCGTGTCATCTGTTGCTGCTCGCCAAGAGAGGTCAGAGGTCAGGTAGGTGCTAGTCTCGCAGCGCCAGACCAGAATAGGGGACAAGCGTTAGAACATGACATCACTCAGCTACCACTAGGACAACACACACACTTTGTTTCTTGTTTAACATGAAAATATATTTTCTTGATCAATTGTACTTATTCATGTTTTTGGACTGAAAAATTCGATTTTATTTAGCCATTTGATTCGTGTCAATTCAATCTTTACTCAAATTGCAATGATGGCCAAACAGCTGGTGGTGTTCTTTCTGTGAATTTTAAATGATCATAAAATGATAAGATACGTTTCATAAGTTGAATGGTGATAGTATTATGGTGTCGATGTGTATATCATCAAGTCGCCTACATACTTGTGACTTTTAACTGAACTCATATTTCAGTTGACCCACCGGCACAAATTAAGTGCATATTTGACGGATCACTTTGGAATCGGCAATCAATAAATCCACCACAATCTCTTGGCTAGTTTTAAGTAAAAACATGTTTTGGTTGTCCCTGTTTTGGAAAAGTTTGAAATTGGCTAGCAACTGCCAAACAGCATGTAGTGTGGGTTTTAAGTACCAATTTGTCTGCAAAGGTGAAAGGGATTTCAGGCTGACATGAAGATTTGCATTGGCATTGAATGGTTTCTACTTTAATTAAACTCGAAATAGTTTTTTCCAGCTGAGAATCCAACAAGCAAAGATTATCTCATAACTTTCAGCCATAACTTTAAATTATGGTTCCACTTGGACATCTGTTTAGGATTGAGCTGAAGTACCTCCTTATTGAACGACAGGCGCAATTCATCGACGACCAACCATAACTTTTACAGGTGACCCCAAAAAGCTTGCATAAAAAGTAGTAGAACCCCAAAAAACAGGAAATATACATATATCCCATCCATACTATGAAATTAATATTCCATGATTTAAGTATATGTTTGAAAATATTCGACACCTACTTAAACAGACAGAAAATATTGAGCTCTAACTGCTCTGTTTTAACTTGTAGCATTATGAATCATGGGGTTGTGCTGGGCCAGCCTCTGGGACCCGCTGCCGCCAGACAGCTTGGGCTCTTCACTGTCGTCTGAGTCGTCCCACGGGGGCCGCGCTAGGCCTTAAGGTCCGTGTTACTCATCAGCCGGCCAGAGTCAACACTCAGATCGCCTTACAGGAAACACTAACAACGGCGGCGCAGTGACGTGCCGACAGAGTCCGCCCGTACGGCTCCTCTTCTACCCCAAATCGTTCCCCTGGTGCACTGGGGGCCTTCTTAAACTTCCCATGCTACCAACAAGTGTTCAGGTCAACACGCACGCAACACGCACGCACGCACACACGCACGCACACACGCACGCAGGCACACACACGCACACACACACACACACACACACACACACACACACACACACACATCTGTCCTGAAAGGCAAATAAAAGCTAGAGCAGTACGCACCCTCCCTCCCCATCTCTCCCTGACGATCAGACGGGTCCGTCTGTCTCCCAGGCGTTACCCAGGCTCCCTTGCGTGTGTCTGTGATCTGTCAGCCACCACCTCCCCACCACGAGGATGTGGTCGGCGGGGCTGCTCTCGCTGGCCCACCGCAGAGAGACAGACAAATGAGAGGCTTTCCTGCGATATTCCTCTGGCTCCCTCGTGCTTGCTCAATCTTCCTCCCTCCCCTACTTTTTATCCCTGTCTACATGTCCCTCTATCCCCCACTCTCTCTGGGATGTTCTCTTGCTCTCTCTATCTGTTCAATTCAAGCTCGCTAACGTCTCTTTATCTTGCCACATATTTTGGCCGATATCAGCCAGTATCTTGGCTGATATAGCAGTGAATGAAGCTAATAGCGACAACCTAACCAACAGCTATCCAACACTGGTATCAAAACTGGATGTTACAATTCCTGTTAGCATCCATTGCTAGCATGGTTTAGCATGTTAGCATGGTTAGCCTATAAATATGGTTAGCCTTGCAAGCATGGTTAGCCTGTTAACATCTGTTGCTAGCTGGGTTGAGCATGTTAACTCGTTAGTATGCTGAGTCCATCAGACAACTCCCAGGAGGAGGGTGTGGGGTAGCCAGCAGGCGGCTCACATAAGAGCGGCTCACATAAGAGCGGCCCCCACCTCACCATGACAACCTTATCAGTTGCCCATCAAAGAGTCCAGTACCTGGCAAACATTAGACAACATGACGATCATATCTAGTGAGAGCAGATGCACCAGCCGGGCCCTACCCTTGGGGAGGGGACAGTGTTTCTGCCTGAACTAATGCGCTCCCTGTGACCTCTGCTGCTCTGATGTATGTTGGAGTCCAGCTCTCCAACCCAGAGTCGGTATGGAGATGGACAGCCCCTGAGGAGACGGCGGGAAAGGTCAAAGTCACTTAACTTAAAAATAATTGTGATGTGAAAAATCAATGCACTATATAGATACATGACGACACTTGCCTTTTTGACGACACAGAGAGAGACATTAAATTAGTAAATCAATTAAGTATGCGCCATTGATTTTGCTAACTGTTATTTCAAGAGTTGTCTTGACTCATCCTTTCAATTACACGTTCACAATTACATATACTCGCTCGCACACACACGCAGACACGCCCACGCACGCGCACAAACACACACACACACACACACACACACACACACACACACACACACACACACACACACACACACACACACACACACACACAATTGAGCAATTCCTTGTACAAATACGGATTGAAGGGGCAATTAAAAGGCACATTACATTTTTTAGTTTGCAAGAGAAAGTGATCTCGTGCCAAAGTAAGCTGTGCTGCGCACATAAAAACACACTAACACATACACGCACACACACACACACACACACACACACACACACACACACACACACACACACACACACACACACACACACACACACACACACACACACACACACACACACACACACACACACACACACAGACCAAGTGCAGTGTTAGCATATTGTCCTTTTTAATTACACAGCCATCTCAAAATTCTGTCTCAGCAAGTCCGTCACGCGCACTTCACAGGACCCGCGGCGCGCTATGAATGAGACTGTCAGTAGCGGAGGAGAGGGAAGAGGACGAGATGTGAGAGGGGAGGGAGAGAGCGAGAGAGCGAGAGCGAGAGAAAGAGAGAGAGAGAGAGAGAGAGAGAGAGGAGAGAGAGAGAGAGAGAGAGAGAGAGAGAGAGAGAGAGAGAGAGAGAGAGAGAGAGAGAGAGAGAGAGAGAGAGAGAGAGAGAGAGAGAGAGAGAGAACGCAGGGAGAAATAAGAAAGCGAAGAAGGATGAAAAACAATGTCTTTATGCTTAACTTGTCTTAATGCGTCTTTCAGCCGGCTCGCTGAACCATGCGCTCCCCCTTGTATACTACAGCTCTCCTTGATTACTTTGTCAGTTTCCTTAAATGGTTTTTTGCTCTGTTGAGAGAACGGGCCGAACGAGAAAGAGGAAGATGTGTCAACAGAGTAAAGTGCAGATTATCTGACAATATGGGCGAAGAGACACAACATTACAACGCAAGGGCCGGACAGCAGAGGGACGACATCAAAAGTGAAATAGCGACAGCATGGTTCTGAGGCAATTTTTGCACTTCACCACACACATGCTTTAAGTAATAGTCGTCCCCCAGCACAAGTTTCTCTCTGCCTTTTATCGGATTTGAGAGAGGCTGCATAGCTTTTATCAAGACGGATGGTTTCTCATACTAGCCCTAATGATCGCACCTCAACAGATAGGCCTACGTAGAAAAAAAGATGAACAAACTAGAAAACACATAGCCTACACTTTATAGAACAATATTGAAACATAAGCAGCGCAGGATACCATATTTTTAAATAAATAATAAGAGCAAGGGTTTGAGGCGAATACAGTTCCTAGGTGCCACCTGTCGGTTCTGCTCGGTATTGTTCGTGACCTACGGCGTAACGTGTATGTAAAAAGAGGCTGTGGTCGTCTGTACTCCTATTACGGCCTCTACTCAAACTCTACTCCAAATTGTTATTTCAATTTCCCACGAGTAAATTATATTTTCAAGCAAGGGATTGTTCATTTCTCCATTCATCATTACGGTTAAACCATGAGAAAACAGGGTTAAACTAATTCGTGGCCTGCACCTTGCTTGGAAAAATTAATTGACAAAAATATCATGTAGGCCTACTATAGGCCTACATCATGTTTAATAACCCACCTTATTTTTCCCTATGTAACAACTGGTGTCATCTTTAGAAATGGCGCTTCATGTTAAGTTTTTATTTATACATAGGCCTACATACATTTTATACATTATACATTTTTATATTATATTTCAGTTATTTATTATTTAAAAACATAATTTTTTACGTCAAAGGAAATCGTCACATTTACGTTCCTGTCGAGCGCAACAGTTCCTCCCATCGATGTATGAACGGTTCCTCCTTTTGTCTGCTGGGGGCAGGACTTCCGTTCATCAGACGCCAAATTTGAAAATGGCGGCTCTCTGCAGTGAGTTTGGAGACTTGGTGGAAATCAAAAAACAACTCATATCTGTGATATCGCTCTGCAAAGAGAGAGGACTTGTACACAGCGTAAAGTGGTACGTGTGATTAACGTTTAAAAAGAAAAAAAATCTTTATTTTTATGATGCAGTAACGTTAATTTAGGCGCAATATGTCCATGTCTGATTAGCATGGGCTAACAACAAATCCATGCCATTGAACAGGTTTCTGTTATGATGAATACATAATCTATGTGTTGCAATAGTAGAACCTGAGACTCGGTCGTAGATATATTGAAGGTTGAGAAAAGGTTGGAACACACGCAAACGCAAATTAACCATCTACTGCGATTTAATTTACAAGCTTTTCCGTATTCTGAACCCAACTGGAATATAAGACGCTGAGGGACCATCTACCGTTAGCTTCTTTTTTAGGTTGGGGTATTCCTCAAGAGTATTTGTCACATATTCAAGGTTTTATACATGTCCTCAAAAGCTCTATACAAGACATTAACGATAAACACTCAGTCAATTCCCTCCGGATATGTCAATAATGACATGTAACGCTGTCTGTATCTTCTATTTTAGGGCTTCGGAGTTGGCATTTTGCCTTGGACCCTCTTCCACAGGATGAATTACCCCCATCGCATCACGTTAGTGAGGTTTGTATGCAACCAAGTTTATTGCATCTGATATACGCAAACAATAATTACCTCCTTTTGTGTGTGTGTGTATATATATATATATATATATATATATATATATATATATATATATATATATAGGGAACACTTAAACAACACAATGTAACTCCAAGTCAATCACACTTCTGTGAAATCAAGCTGTCCACTTGGGAAGCAACACTGATTGACAATCAATTTCACATGCTGTTGTGCAACTGAAATAGACAGGTGGAAATGATAGGAAATTAGCAAGGACACCGCCTCAATACACGGAGTGGTTCTGCAGGCTGGTGACCACAGACCACTTCTCAGTTCCTATGCTTTCCGGCTGATGTTTTGGTCACTTTTGAATGCTGGCAGTGCTTTCACTCTAGTGGTAGCATGAGACGGAGTCTACAACCGGACACAAGTGGCATAGCAAGTGCAGCTCATCCAGGATGGCACATCAATACGAGCTGTGGCAAGAAGGTTTGCTGTGTCTGTCAGCGTAGTGTCCAGAGCACGGAGGTGCTACCATGAGACAGGGCAGTACATCAGGAGACTTGGAGGAGACCGTAGGAGGGCAACAGCCCAGCAGCAGGACCGCTATCTCCACCTTTGTGCAAGGAGGAACAGGAGCACTACCAGAGCCCTGCAAAATGACTTCCAGCAGGTCCCAAATGTGCATGTGTCTGCTCAAACGGTCAGAAACAGACTCCATGAGGGTGGTATGAGGGCCCGACGTCCACAGGTGGGGGTTGTGCTTACAGCCCAACACCGTGCAGGACATTTGGCATTTGCCAGAGAACACCAAGATTGGCAAATTCGCCACTGGCGCCCTGTGCTCTTCACAGATGAAAGCAGGTTCGCTGAGCACATGTGAGAGTCTGCAGACGCCGTGGAGAACGTTCTGCTGCCTGCAACATCCTCCAGCATGACCGGTTTGTCGGTGGGTCAGTAATGGTGTGGGGTGGCATTTCTTTGGGGGGCCGCACAGCCCTCCATATGCTTGCCAGAGGTAGCCTGACTGCCATTAGGTACCGAGATGAGATCCTCAGACCCCTTGTGAGACCATATGCTGGTGCGGTTGGCCCTGGGTTCCTCCTAATGCAAGACAATGCTAGACGTCATGTGGCTGGAGAGTGTCTGCAGTTCCTGCAAGACGAAGGCATTGATGTGGACTGGCCCGCCCGTTCCCCAGACCTGAATCCAATTGAGCACATCTGGAACATCATGTCTCGCTCCATCCACCAACGGCACGTCGCACCACAGACTGTCCAGGAGTTGGCGGATGCCTTAGTCAGGTCTGGGAAGAGATCCCTCAGGAGACCATCCGCCACCTCATCAGGAGCATGCCCAGGCGTTGTAGGGAGGTCATACGTGCACGTGGAGGCCACACACATTACTGAGCCTCATTTTGACAGGATTTTTGAAGGACATTACATCAAAGTTGGATCAGCCTGTAGTGTGTTTTTCCACTTTAATTTTTGAGTGTGACTCCAAATCCAGACCTCCATGGGTTAATGAATTTGATTTCCATTTGATAGTTTTTGTGTGATTTTGTTGTCAGCACATTCAACTATGTAAAGAACAAAGTATTTAATAAAAATATTTCATTCAGATCTAGGTGGTGTTATTTTAGTGTTCCCTTTATTTTTTTGAGCAGTGTATATAACATAACACGGGCTCCTGCAGACAATGTGTTTCAGGTTGTAATAAAATGCTGCTTTCTTTGTCTCACACATTAGGAAGATGTTCAAGACCTAGATGCGTTTGCCCTGGCTAAGTCGTACTTTGACCTCAAGGAATACGACCGCGCTGCTTACTTTCTGCGCGGCTGTCACAGCAAAAAGGCCTACTTTCTCTACATGTACTCGCGCTATCTGGTAAGAGAATATATAGCTCTGATGCTATTCACATTCAATTTTGCGCAACTTTTTGTCCTATTAAGTTCATTACCTGAAGTGACGATCATGCAATGAAATGCAGATGGTGCATATATATCATAACGCTCAACGTTATTGAGTGCTATTAAAAAGTTATTGAGCTCTGAGGGATAGTGATTTTAAATGTAAGAATTATAGTTCGCCTATTGGTTCACTTATCATCCTACTTCTCTGACGGCCATCGAAAGAATTCCAGTGGAGTCCATCTATTCATGTGTCATAATTCACAACGTCTACGTTCACTTGTTCACTTTTCTTCATGTACTCAACAGTCAGGGGAGAAGAAGAAAGACGACGAGACCGTGGACAGTCTGGGTGAGCCCCCCCCGTCTGGAGTACCCCCTCTCAGTAGTATGTTATGAACGGGACTGGCCTGCTATTGTGTGTGTGTGTGTGCTTTTCTCCAGGGCCCCTAGAAAAGGGCCAGGTGCGCAACGAGGCGCTCCGGGAGCTCCGTGTGGAGCTGAGCAAGAAGCATAGAGCCGGAGAACTGGACGGGTTCACCCTCTACCTGTAGGAGCTCACACACACTTAAAACATGCAGTACATAGTTCAAAATGACCCCTCTTACTTTCATCAGTTTAAACATGACCTGCGTAAGTGCTGGAGGAGGCTTCTAATTATGTTGTTCCATGTATACACAAACAGATATGGCGTGGTGCTACGAAAGCTGGACCTGCTGAAGGAGGCGGTGGAGGTGTTTGTGGAGGCCACCCACACCCTGCCTCTCCACTGGGGAGCCTGGCTGGAGCTCTGCAACCTGGTCACCAACATTGAGATGGTACCGGCTGCTCAGTTTCCAGTCGCTTTAAACATTAGTAATTACACATCATGCCTATGTTAATGAACTATTTCCAAACGGCATCCTATTATAAATGAATTGGATGTAAATTAATACATTTGATTTATAAAGCACCTTCCAATAAACCCAACACACCTTCTCTCTGTGGAAGCGGAGCGACAAGAACACAATACAAAACAAACACAAGGTATTAAAAGAGATTAACGAGCATAGAGTCGGTTATTAACAAAACAAGTGTTTAAAATGATTGTTATTAGTTTTACTGAATTGTTTTGTATTAGGGCAATCTCCCCCTTTTTACTCAACCAATGCCTTGCGTCTTAGGCAACAGTTCAGACCGGCCGCTTTTACCGTTGTGTACGGCCATTGTCCCCGTTAGCCAATCAGCCGTCTCCTCCCCTTTCCCGCAGCTGAAGTCCCTGTCTCTACCGAGCTGCTGGATCAAGGACTTCTTCATGGCCCACATCTACACAGAGCTGCAGATGATCCCTGGAGCCCTGCAGAAGTACCAGAGTCTCATCGAGGCCGGCTTCTCCAAGAGCACCTACATCATCTCCCAGATCGCTGTGGCATACCACAACATCAGAGGTCGGTCTTTCCCGTCTTCTCACCCTTTGTGGGGTTGGGGTGGGAGGGAGCTTCACCACAGCCATGAGGTTTGCGTATGTTTCGGTTGAAGTCGTGTCCTTTGCGGTTCGTGACACGGTGATCGTGGTATTGTGTTCCAGACATTGATCAGGCCCTGGCTCTGTTCAATGAGCTGAGGGAACAGGATCCGTACCGCATCGAGAACATGGACACCTTCTCCAACCTGCTCTACGTCAAGGTGAGTCTGCTAGACCGCTACCCGTCGTGGTGTATAGATAGTAGGGGTGGGAATCTCTTGGCACTTCACGATTCGATTTAGATTATGAGGTCAATGTTTCGATTCTAAAACGATTATCGATGCATCTCGAGTTTGCTACTCAGAGTTTGCGAATCACTTCCTACTTTTTGTGATTATTAATTTATCTGCATCGAGATGGAATCGTTCTAGAGAGATTATTTTTTTCCCACCCCTAATAGATAGTTTACATGTGATGGGGATTTTATGCACAAATGCCCTCTCACAGTGTCTACTATATTGGCCCCCGAACAGGGGCTGTCTGTTCTTGCTGAGTGTCTCTCCCTGTCCTCGGGCTCCACCAGCAGAGGGGTAACGCTCTGCCCCTGTTCCTCCCCAGAGCATGAAGCCGGAGCTCAGCTACCTGGCCCACAACCTGGTGGAGATCGACAAGTACCGCGTGGAGACCTGCTGCGTCATCGGTGGGTGCTGAGGCCGCACGCCGCCTCAACCACTACCCGTGTTCCTCCTCTGGGCCGCGTGATGCCACGCACACACACAAACACACACACACGCACGCACTCAACGAAGCGCCCGAGTGTCGCAGTGACTGCGCGCTGAATCCCGTTGGTGTCGCCGTGTTCTGTCACCGTCTGTTCAAAAATGCGCCAAATGTTGCCCGCAACCATTGCCTGCACTTTGTTCAACACTCGGCTTGAACAAAGTGCCTGTTTTCTCCACCGGGGGACATTTGCGTAGTCGTCCATTCACGGATCCAACTGTGGCGTTTCCAAGACTGCGCCATGAGTCTTTCATAATTATTTGTAGCTGTTGCTTAAGTGTTTTCGAGATGGCCCCTCTAAGCGATTTTGAGTTAATCGACCCAGAAAGCTTGGTAGTACACCACAGGGACGACATGAGTGGACTCAAAAGGTTTCAAGTGGCTAGAATTGCGCAACGCCTGTTTTAAAAGGTAATTCGGGGCTCTTGGAAAACTGAATGTTTTCTGAATGCCATAGCGCAAGAAGTGCATTCCAAGAACTGTGGTAAACAAACTGCTGTAAACCAGCCACTGCTTGTGAGTAAACACCGATCACCGATACATCTGCTGTGTGAAAGTCTCAGTCAGTCAATGGTAATTGAATTACTAGAGTCTCATTTGGGGTCTCATTGTGTCCTGATCATTAAATTCCTCTGTGCTAGAGCCTTCCTGCTAACCCTAGGGACTAACCCAAACTCCAGTGCTAATGCTAAGTGCTAATGTCTGCCAGTGTGCAGGTAACTACGGTGCTGCTTATACTAGGTGGTAATGATGTACTTCTGAATCAGTGCTAATTCTGCTAGTGGTTTGTTCAGGTAAGTAGCTGCTAATGCTACTTTCAGGTAACTTAATTGTTCAGCAAAGCTAACGGGTTGATTGTCTATAGCTAGCTCACTGCTTCTCAGTACTAGCAGTGCCCGTTTGTAGGTAACCAGCTGCTATTGCTTGACGCTAACGGTTTGGGTTTATCCATAGGTAACTACTACAGCTTGCGATCCCAGCATGAGAAGGCGGCGTTGTACTTCCAGCGGGCCCTCAAGCTGAACCCACGCTGCCTGGGGGCCTGGACCCTCATGGGCCATGAGTACATGGAGATGAAGAACACTTCTGCCGCCATTCAGGCCTACAGGTATGGAGCTTACTATCCTCTACTGCAAGCCTGGAGGTATGAACCGTAGCAGCTTCTTAATCCAGGTCTATATGAGTAGCATAGCGTCTTTATTATCCAGGCATAGTTACGTAGTTTAGTATGTTATACGGCAAGCATACAGTTTTATAGCTTAGCGTCGACTTCTGCATGCCTACAGGTGCTAGCGTAACAAAACTAACTGCAATCTTACATGTCCACCATCCCCTACTAGCAAAGCTTAGTCTTAAAGATATATATTTTTCTTTAATAAGCCAGTAGTCCCCTAACTACTACATACTACATGTTTGGAAAAGTATCATGTAAAGACGACATGTGGTCAATACGTCGGCCCTCCTCTTCCAACAGACACGCCATCGAGGTGAACAAGCGGGACTACCGCGCGTGGTACGGCCTGGGCCAGACCTACGAGATCCTGAAGATGCCCTTCTACTGTTTGTACTACTACCGCAAGGCCCACCAGCTACGGTCGGTCCTGGGCACACAAACCAACCGCACCCCTCATCTGTTTCCATAGTCTATAAATATATACAATTCATTTATTGAAGCGCGGCAATATCCGGAGCATTAAAGCGCCACCAGCTATGTTTTTTTTCCCTCTCAAAGAAGCCATTGCAGGGTCTTCCCTTTAGTGAAAGGTCCAACCAGATGTATGGTACATGCATCGAGGCTGATTCAATGGATGATCAGCGTCCCACCTAAGGGGTCAAACAGGGGCCCCTTACACTGACGTATTGAGCGTGTCCCCTGACCGTATCCTGGTGTGTCTGTGCGTACAGGCCCAATGACTCGCGTATGTTGGTCGCCCTGGGAGAGTGCTACGAGAAGTTATCACAACAAGTAGAGGCCAAAAAGGTAACGCTGCGCCACGAGCGCTCCTTCTGCTTCTTCTCTTTGTGAAGCTGGAGGATTAAAGGTTGTATGGCACTATTTGACCTCTGACCTTGTCCGTCCAGTGTTATTGGAGGGCGTTCTCCGTGGGGGACGTGGAGAAGATGGCGCTCCTGAAACTTGCTAAGTAAGTAGCGACTTGCTGATATTTGAAACGTGCCACATTCAAAAGACACAATATGGCATGTGAATTGGTTCTTGTGGATTGGATTTTGCAAGTGCCTATAGAGTACTAAAGTGAAAAGTCATGTTGTCCTGGCAACCGGATTTTCAGTGCTAGACAACCGAATGAGAGATGTCGTTTTCCATTGCTTCCATGTGTTTCTTTCAAAATGAAAATAAATCAATTTGAAGAGGTGAAAATCACTACCAATCGAAACATGTTGAGGCATTCATGTATTCCCCTGCAGGTGTATTAAAAGGAAAAGTTAATCATTGGTAAAGCAAACTCGCAAATCAATTCACAAAAAAATCGGTCCTTTTCTATAAAACGTTAGTGTGGCATAGGATTTGCCCTTGGTCATTTGGTTTGAACCGAAAATCAGTTGCTATGGAAACGTGACGTCACACTTTAGTACTCTATTGCTGTGAAGAGGAGGTCCTACCGTCGTTCCTATTGGTTCAAACGCCTGCCCTGCACACTCGGCACTGGATGACACGACCACAAATACTCCTGAACTTTGAGGATTTAATGGTAATTCCATTTTGATGAAAAATAAGACCACAGTAATTACAGTGCTTATGAATGTGTAAATATGCGGGTAAGTAAACCAACTTAACATTTTCATGTTGGGTTCCTGTTTTAACCATTCCCCTCTCTCGGTCGACAGGCTCCAAGAACAGCTGACTGAGACTGACGAGGCGGCCCAGTCCTACATCATCTACATCCAAGAGATCTTCTCCTGTGGGGTGAGCTACTGCCAACACGGTGTCCTCCGTCACCCGCTTCACCAACACCATCCGTCCTGTGGGGATAGATGGGTGAAGTGTCTGACTCCCAGCCACAATGCACCGGGCTCGGTCCCTAATCTCAGTCTAATCTGTCGGCATCCTGAAGATGACCTCATCCCCACGCTCTTTCTTAGTAACGCGCATCTGAAATCCCACTTTAGATAAGTGGCTCAAAAAAAAGTAACTAAAAAGAACAAACTCGTGATCCATTTATTTTTTCCAAAAACTTTGGAGCCAGTAAGATGTTAAACTAGTAGCTTCTTAACTACTTTAGAACTTTAGTGCTATTCAAAATCCATTTAAAGTTACTTTATGGACCTATATTGGTCTATGTCTGCTAAATCACTGATAAGTGATGTATTTAGAATGGAACTTTGCTTCTGCATTTGTCTCTAAGTGTCCTCAATGTCATTTGACTTGGAACAACACTTGAGACTTGAGACTTGAAGTACTACTGGGAAACTATAGTCTGATGTCAAATGAGTTCTCATCTTGGTGAACACCATATTCTCTTTTTCGCTTCATTTGTTTCACGTCCAATCGTGTTCCTGGAAGCGCCTAATATGCAAACACAAACAGAAATCAGCATTAGTAAACTGTTCAAAGCGTTTGTTCATTTTAAATCAACACTGCGACTAGCCATTGTAGGAGCACACTTTTTAAAAAAAAAAACCTCTGCAAGCCTTGTTTACTTGTGTGAATAAGCACGTAAACAAGGCTTTACTTTATATAAGGCTTGTTCACACGGCGTAACTCGGTCCCTTGAGAGCCTAAACATGGTCAATTTGTCTTGTATGGTGCGGTTTGTGTGGACACGTGTGTTTTGTGTAACGCTACGGTGTGTGTTATTATAACACTCATAGCAGTTACACAACGACGGTACTAAAAAAGTATCAAAGTAGGCGTGAGTTAAACCATTGGGATAACACGCGCCCCTCTTCCCTAAAAAAAGAGATCTCGTAGTGTTTGAACTCCATCTGAAGCAGTGGGCTCACTGGCTCATCAGGGTCATGGCGGTACCGGCCCAGGCTCTGTGCCGGTACCACCAAGAGGTTCTGCTGTAACCTGGTGGGACAGCTGGATCCGAGAGGACTCTTGTACATACTGAGGTGTGTGTGTGACCACCACAGACCCTAACCCTCTGGTCCGGTGTCCTGGTGTACAGGAGCAGCTGGAGCACGCGGAGGTCAGCACGGCACTGCGCTACCTGGGCCAGTACTACTTCAAGAACAAGCTGTACGACGAGGCGTCCCTCTGCGCCCAGCGCTGCTGCGACTACAACGACGTGAGTCCCCTGACCGCCCCCTCCCACCAGTCAGAGGACGGGGCTCAATGCTACATCGGAAACATCATCGGAATGGGCTTTGTTGGCTATACATTCAAGGAATCGTACTCACATTTACAATTGAATGCACTAAACTAAGTATATATATAAAAAAAAAAGATTGGTTGCATAAAAAATTATATGAATTTTAAAGTATATTGTGTGGTTGGCAAGGGTGTTTCGACCCGCAGCTGAAAGGTTGTCGGTTCAATCCCCAATGTCCGCAGCGTAACCTGGCGGCCTTTGAGTCCTCACCTGCTCCTCAATGGACAGTGAATGTATCATGTAACTCGGTGGAAGTGGCTTGGGATAAAAGCATCTGATAGAAGACCGCAGTAAAGGTCAAATGTATAACATACATGCACACCTGTGTGTTGGTCCTCAGGCGCGGGAGGAAGGGAAGGCTCTCCTCAGACAGATCTCTCAGGTCCGGGACCAGACGGAGACGCCGTCTGGAGAACTGTTTGTCTCGCTCTCGGACAACAACACTCCCATCAAGAGAGTGTCACCACTTAACCTGTCCTCCTTCACGCCATGACTCTCTCCTCCTCCTCGTTGGTTGCTCAGGCTCGTTCACCCCACGTGTTCAAAAGAAGTTGTACTGTGAGGAATATTAAGATCACCGACACACTTCTACTCAAATATTACATTTGAATTTGATCACAAATTGGCAATCAATAAAAATGCATTTATCTGATTTCAGGGTGTCCGCATCCTTAAAAAGTTTTAAATTCATGTTTCTAAATTGAAGGCCTTAAAAAGTCCTAAATTCGTTACAAATGCCATATGCTGGTATTAAATACTGTAACTCAAGGTCTTAAATTTGTCGGGCAGGACTATTTATTTTTTTATTTTTCTGGTTGGACTTTTCAGGGAGGACATGTAGAGAGGCTTCTTTCTTGCTAGCTGCATATATAAACGATTATCTGGCGTGCTTGCTAGCTAGTCTGCGACAATGGGTAGGTGCAAATTCAAGGACAGTTGGCTGGAAGACGTCCGTTTCCGAAGTTTGCTCGCGTCAGTTGCCAACCCCCACCAGTCGTGTGTTTTAGGTCTTAAATTTCATTCAAGGTGGTATTAAAAAGGTCTTAACAAGTCTTAAATTTGACTTGCTGAAACCTGCAGATACCCTGGATTTTGTGCCTTGTATGTCAAATCTGTTTTAAAAAAACTGGAAAATATATAAATAAGATTGTTTTAGCTAAAATTAGTAAAGTTGCAATTTCATGGCCCTCTCACGGTAAGGTGTAACGAGTCTTCATATTGTAAATTAATGTAAATATGCAAATATTCCATTGCATGTCGTTCGTTTTAACCAAGAATCCTGGATTGCGTGGGTACAGGGTTTACCAAGTGTGTGGTTTTGTTTTCAAATGTGAATAAATACTTTTAGAGAATGCAGGTGTGGCAAATGTTTTATTTAAATAATTTAATAAAGTGTAGTTTCAGTAATGGTCTCACCATGCTTCAAACACTGGCTCCTTGCACCAGGTGGGCACAGCTTGAGGGTTGCCAGATGATGTGGTGCACCTGTGCAGGTATAGGCGGCATAAGCGGTCCTATATTGGCCATTTATCCTACCTTCAGGTGGGCATTTGTTGCATGTGGTCACAGCAAAGTACATAGCTGCCACTAATAGATGCCCGTGTGGTTTGTGCATCAGTTGGGCTTCCATATTGGAGAAGCAAAGACTGGCCTGAATAAAGTAAACCAGGCTTTTGTTTTCTGTGAATATAAAACAAATTTATCGCAAGGTTTATGTTTATCTCAAGATGTTCTGGAAAAAGAACAATTGAAATTGGTCGACTGGTAAAAATAGCGCTCTTCAAGAATAACCGCAGCGCCAGCATTTACTTGTATTTGATTACAGGCCAGCGTTACAGCCATCCTTTACCTTAAGTTAAATATGTGTATTGTTTATTTGTAATGTTAAATGTTAATTGAGGGATTAGATGGCAGGGGCCTTGTTTTTTGCCACCTGCAAATTCACTGGAGAATGGCAGCCTGGTGTCAGTCTGGTAAAGTCACAACCTGGTGCAGACACTGTGGAAATATATCATTTTGACCGCTAATTTAAATGTTTTCTAGCACCTTAACCATTTCGTTTAGTAAAGAGTTTATTGGTTATTTTGAAAGCCTTTTTACTCATTTTTGGAAGCCCTTTTTTTGAAAATAAATACTTTTTGGATGGAAGAAAACTACCTTTTGGAGTGTGAATATCAAACACCAGTTAATGCCCCGGAGCAGGGCCGGTGTTACACCGATTTCTGCGACCCACCGAAAAGTGTGACCCCAGGGGGCGCTGTTGCATTTTTGCAATATGCACGAGTTTGAAGCGTAGACGAGCATGACAAAAACATAAATAAAACAAGATCTCCCCCCAACCAATTACCTTTTAATAAAGGTGCTTAATAAATACATTTGTTTTGATTAGCATTTTACAGCCCCATACAATGATAGGGCGTTTAGTACGGTCCTTCACCGTTGTTTCTTTATCCATAAAAAGCTAGTCAGTGTTAAATTACCCATCCAACCATCTTGCACGTAGAAACAAAAGACAGTCAAAGAGAGCAACCAGCTAGGATGCAACTCACAGAAGCATCCATGTCCAGTGCCTTGGTTTCCCTGAACGCTGGTAGCCACACTGGGGCCGGCATAAGAGAGAGTGCACTCTCAATAGTCCCAGTAAAGGTGAAATTGGACAAGGGAACAAAAGCTGTGCAAACATATGCCTTTTTGGATGGAGGAAGCACTGCAACATATTGCACAGAGTTGATGCAACAGCTAAATGCTAATGGAAGGAAGCAGGACATATGGGTCAAGAGAAGCCAGTGTCTAGCTACAACATCTCTGGATTGGAAGTTGCTGCTTTGAAGGGAAATGGATACCTTAAACTGCCTGATTCCATCCGTCACCCAAGAAAATAACTCAAAATGAGGATATTAGAAAATGGCCTTGCCTTTGATGCCAGCATTGGGCTGCTTATAGGTGTCAATGCCCCAAAGGCCATGCAGAGTAATTAATAGTGAGGGTATTGGGCCCTACGCTGTGAAGACTCGACGTGGTTGGGTTGTCAATGGCCCACTCAACATGACTGGTGATGGAAGTGCAGCTGCAGGTACAGGGCAGGTTAATCGCATATCTGTTGGTCCAGTAATATAATCAAGACTTTGTTGAGCAGCACTTGAGGGCAAGAAAGTGATGTCTGTGGAAGACCAACAGTTTATGGACAAAGTGTGAAGCTCAGCTGTGCTGGAAAATGGCCATTACAGCTTGTCGCTCCCCTTTCGTAAGGATAACGTGCATCTTCCCAACAACAAAGCTGTAGTCCAGCAAAGAGCACAGCACTGTTAAAGAGCACAGCACTTTAACAGGTGCTCATGAAACATACAGCATCAGCGCCATCACAACCTGTAGATCTCTGCAGGCGAGAACTCTCACAAACACACACACACAATGGGGAACAATCAAGCTTTATGCAGGTGGGAATCTAACCTGCATCTCTAGAGCTCTTCTCAGTGGGACTGTGCTTCCCTCAAAAAAAAAAAGCCCATTCATTGTGGTTTAACATTGAAAGAAAATGGAGATAAATAAGTAGCACTCAATTTTAACATTAAAACAAGCAATTTTATTGGATCCCAAGCCATTATAAAACCGCATGGGCGACTGCATACACTCGTGGTATAATGCAGAATATAAAAGGATATTTCTAATGTGCAGAGAAAATTTACTACTGACCAATACGGCATATGCATGCATGAGGGTACGCATTTATATACTGTGTAGCAAAAACAACAACAAACGTGTATATCAACTGTAAAGCCCTGATAACCGCAGTGGGGGTGAAGGTTAAACTTCAGTAGTTCCCCCTAATGGAGCGCGGTGTGGAGGCGGGGCTCGGGGGCGGGGACTGCTGCCGCGACCGCAGGATGCGGGCGGACGGCGTGTTGGGCTGGGCGGGGGTGCCATATTTGGGCGTTGCCATGCGCGTGGAGAACACTGAGTTGAAGAAGGTGCGCTTCTCCGGCGGATGGTTCTCCGCGTTCCCGCAGGGCCTCTTCTTGCAGGAAGTGAGCGTGGCCACGGAGGCGGAGCCCGAGGGAGGGGGGCGGGAGGCCTGGAGCGCGGCCAGGCTCTCGTCCTTCCTCCTCAGGTCGGCCTTGATCAACCGCAGGCCGTTCTGGAGCTCCGATAGGATCTGGTCCTGGGGACGACGCAGCCAATAGGGTTAGGAGGAGCGCGGCGGGGCGGGGCTTTAAGAGTGAGACGCCAGGTGAGAGGTATAGGAGGAGGAAGCAGTGATCGAGAAGGCCTCCGGTGACGCTCGGGTCTTAAATCGTAACGTTAGTTTAGGTTAAGTTTAGGAAACGGCAGAGGGAGAGAAGGAGTAGGAGCTGGTTACATCGAGAAATATACACAAGATATAATAAACGCACAACATTCTTTATAAGATACTATACAAGCATAACCTGGGAACCAGACAAATCTGCAAGCCCTGGGTTCTATTTTCTGTGGCAGAGCGATTTTCTCAGGCAAACGGCTCTTCAACAGAGAAGAAAAATAAGAGCCCTCTACAAGTGCTATGGATGAGGACTTTGTGTACCTGTCTGACGAGCGTCTCGTCGGCGCTGGCCAGGCCCTGGCGCAGGCGTTCCCCGCTCGTGTTGCGGCAGCAGGCGCGCTCCCCGGACTGCAGGTTCCCCACCAGCATCTGGAGACTCAGCCTCAGCTGTCGCAGGTTCTGATGGGACACGCAGAACCAGGGAATTCAGTATCAGCAGGGGACTCAACGGTCGGCTTCAGAGGGCCAGCTCCCTCGACCCAGTGAGAGAACAATGGAGTGAAGACGCACCCCCCCCCCCTCTCAGGGACAGGCTGGGATACTGCAGGTCGACCCTTCCTGCTGCGGTTACACTTCACCACCGACCCCTCTCCCAGTAGACCCCCCATCACCAACAGCGACTTGTTCACCCATGTGCAATTTCTATTTATACCGACCAATATCACTATTCCCTGTATTAATTATTTTTTATTCTTCAATATATGACAAGGGTCTGGTTACTTATTTATTGTATCTAACTTTGTTATTTTAACTGCATTAATATTATATATTGCTTATTGTGCTGATGCCTTGTGGCATCTTGTGTTCCATGGTTTTACACATCAGGACAAAGCTGAGAGAACACAGGTGTTTATTGCAGTGTGTTATCAGTACAGTAGTACAGTACAGTAGTACAGTACAGTGGAATACTGTTCCCAGGTCAAACACATTATGATATATATCAGTACGAGATATATATATTATATATATATATATATATATATATATATTATATATATATATATAATATATATATATATATATATATATATATATTATATATATATATATATATATAATACAATACAAATACGTTGCGATTTGGGGTGGGGGGCTGTTATGGGAGTTCAGAAGACACTTCATGGTGGGTTAAGATTTAAATGTTATTCAACTATTTTATATAACAATTTATACCAAACAAATAATTTTGCCTGCAGAAGCCATTTGTATAAAAATTAAGCTCCTTTACAGCACACTTGAGTTACTGATGCTTACAATGCATCAGTATTTCTATTGCGGTTTGCCTCACGTTGTTCGATAGCAACGAAATGACGAAAGCTTTCAACACCAGAAGACCTGGCTGCTGAAGACTTCATACAGGTAGCTGTATAACTTTATAGAGGTAGTCGTTACAATATCACATGCACATAGCTAGTAGTGCTGATAAAGTGTGTACTTTTGTTAAATAAACAATATAATAATGATTTGTCAATAAATAGTGATGCAGTCCTTTATGTGTAGCTTCACATATAACCCTCTAGGTTATATTTAACGTCTTGACGTTATGATCTTGGCTATAATACATAAGCCATAAATCCACATGAATATACCTTGCATATCCCGATACATAAATCATAAAACTTGATTATACAGCCAACTGTGCACAATATAAAATAGCATTTGTTCTCTTGATTAGGCAGCATAAGCAATGGCCCACTCCCTTTTCCCCCAGTGCAAATCTCAAGAACACATCAATGAACTGCAGGCAGGACTCTTAAAAGCAGGCAGTGAACTCTTTAAGCTGTAGGTCAAGATAGCGTCTAACCCTCTGGCCTTCCTCCAGCTTGCGGTCAGCGGACCCCGTCAGCGCCCTGGTGGGTCCTGGTATGGCCATCTGCACCTCAGCACGCCTCAGCTCTGGGGGGGGAGACGGGCGAGAGGTCAGTGCTACTGGTGGCCACTCACAGGCACCCGGTGTCCTTGGCTTGACGATGGACATGCTTAGTGTCAACTGTGGGCATCCTTTAGCGCCTCGTATAGCCTAGTGGAGACGAGCATGCTATGGCCTTTGCCAAAATATATTTTTTATTTGAAAGGATTCAGTTAGTTTCACACTTTGGAAAGTGTAAGATAGTGTAGTGAATGGCAGTTTGAGGATGGCAGTTATTATGATTGGTGGTGCAATCTTTAATGCACCCATGTTTTTGGGACGTTAGTTCTGGATGTGGTTTCCCTGTTTAAAAGCTTAAAGTAGGCGATCGCGCATCTTGGAGAAATTGGTGTCCAAAAGTGTCGCAATACAACCGTCTGCCGTAGTTATCAGAAGCAATACGTATTCACGCTCAGCAGTGCAACATTGGTTTGTAGCGCTGACTGTGATCGGGATGAATGATCAATACATGGAAGAAAATATCGATAACTATAAGTCTATGAATGTAGTACTAGGACTAGTAATATAACCCTATGGATGCAATAAGAGGACTGTGCGGTGAGAAATGTAAACTGGCTGTTACCTCCACCATGTCCTACAAACATGTACAGTGTCCATGGCGACTGTGAGAAAGATACCCAATTGGGATTTTTGTACTGATTTCCATCACAGGCTTAAAAGCTGCCAAAAACGTTGGTCAGTTGGTTGCAATCTGCAACCAACTGACCAACGGATTTGCGTAGAAGCCTCACTGCCAGAGGCTACTGCAGTCTACACACCTTTAAGAACTACATAGTGGATTTTGAACGTAATGAATCCCACTCTCTAAACAACGAACACTGTCACCGAGTGAAGTTAGCAAAGCACAACGGAAAACCCGGACAAAAGAAACCGGTTACTAAGTTAAATCCTTCCTAAGGGAGAAGGGACTAAGCCTTGGAAGGATGCCCCACGCTCCGGCAGCACGACACCCTAAACAAAGAGTGACCGTTCGGCCCCCCCCTTCTGGTCAGCCGGTCTCAGCAGGCCTACCTTGTGTTCTGGAGGCCAGCTCGGCGCGCTGCATTGGTCCAGCTCGGCGCGGCTTTGGTCCAGCTCGGCGCGGCATTGGTCCAGCTCGGCGCGGCTTTGGTCCAGCTCGGCGCGGCATTGGTCCGTCTGGGCGGCCTGGCGCGCCGAGCGGCGCGGGGCGGCCATGGGGGTGCGGGGCAGCGGGGGCTCGGAGGACGCGGGCAGGGGGAGGGTGGAGGGCGCCGGGCGGGCCGCGTCCTCCCTCCGCTCCAGGGCCGCGGTCAGAGCGGCGATCTCCTGGTCGCGCTCCTGGAGACATGCGGAGGGTCACGAGGCATCACGGTGGTCATTCGTTTTAGGATTGAGTGACACCATTTGATTCAATGGTGGCACAAAAAACTAAAATATCAACATAAGAAACTTTTATTTACAGAACGTTCTTCTAAGAACACCACGGTTACCAATAATTTAATAAAGAATGAATAAGTAAACTTAATCTCCAGTGTGTCTTTTCAGAAGGCATGGCTGCAGAATCGCCTTTTTAAAATCAGCAGATTTTTTTTTATTTTTATTATTTCTAAAGCGCTTAAATTCTTTAACTAATGTGGCACGCAATATATTCAATAGGCTCTGTGCATTCATTCGGCCGATTGGTGAATGTGAAGGGACTCACGTCCAGCTCCTGACTGTAGTATCTCTTCAGGTTCTTCTGCAGGTTGGATATATTGGTCTCATACTTGTCCTCCAGCAGATTCTTCTGCGCCTCCAAAGAAGCGCTGTGTGGAGAAAGAGAAGGAGTGAATATCTCCTGTGCAGTGTGAACCCACAACCCCTCCGCTACCTACTATGGGTGGCGGACTGGCGGTTAGGGTATTACTCGCGGTATACGGTATTACTGGTGTTACCGGTGTGGAGGCCAACACCGATTACTCGGTGTTGCACACCGGCAACACCGTTTTTTTTTTTTCAGTAATAAAAAAAAAAATGCAGTAAAAATTAATAATGTAATTATAATTAAGAACATTTAAATGCGTAGAATAGGCCACAGTTCTGCTCTATGCTGAAGAGAATTGGTGCGCTTCCTTACAAGACCGGTAACCATAGCAACGCTGGTAAACAAACCCCCTGAAGCCCAATCCCTACGAGAGCTCCCCGCGCTACGGCCATCCGGAGGCGCACAGAGCTTTTGGCCGTGATATTATATATACAATTATAATTATATACTATTATTTACAGAACGTTATAAGAAAGACGCTGTCACCGAGAATTGGCGCGCTGCCAGACGCTGTCACCGAGTGTGAGAGGAGAGTTGACGGAGAAGATGGCGGTTGACCTAGTTTCAAAGTTTATACCGTTTCTACTCTGTAATACCGGTGTTGACACGAGTGCATTACTCGGTGTGAAAATGTCCACACCGCGGCAACCCTAGTGGCGGTTACAACTGCATTCCTGTCATTTCAAACGGAATGGATCAATATCATCCTTCATGTTTTATTTGAATGAAAAAATGTAGTATCAAATAGAAAATACAACAAGGTAAGCGTGTGATAATGAATGAGCTTTCAAACTCCCGTAAGAACACCAATATAGGTAATGTACAGTGTGGATGTCCATCATCTCAGTGTCACAGACTGGTAGTGGACCCTCCACGCCTTCCCCTGGCCCACCAACAGCCGCCACACCGGGCCACCCGACCCCCACCTGAAGTCGTTCTGCATGCTGGTGAAGACCTCCATCGTCTCCGACACCACCTGCTCCCGGACCTCCGCCTCCAGCGTCTCCTTCTCCTGGCGCAGGCGGAACACGCCCCGCTTCAGCACCTCGATGGCCCTCAGCAGGGACTGGGGACGGGGGAGTGGAGGGGAGAGGGAGAGACGGTGAGCATCGAGGCACCCCACTGGACCGGGACACACAGCGGGTGGGGGAAGGGGGTCAGGGAGTGGTACCTCGGTGTTCAACATGGTCATGTCTCCCTCCTCCTCGTCGCTCTCCTCGTCGCTCTCCTCTTCCTCGTCGTAGGTGCTGTCGAGGGCGACGGCGGCGGCGGCGGGCTCGTTCAGCAGGGCCAGGATGTACGCCACCCGGGACTTGGTGGACGGCCCGTGGAGCAACTGGGGAAAGACACTCCATCAACTATAGTACTAACACAACATTTGTGCTCATTATAAATTAGCTCCTTAATCATTAGAAATTGTGGGTCTTGAAAACCACTCTTTAAATTAATTTATGAGCATTAGTGTACAAGCTACAAGACCGCGAAGCGCCGGGCTCTACAACAGTCGCCTCTGTCCCATCTCTCGACACAATGCACAGTGTGTGTCACGACGTCGCGTGACTACACACAACACACACGGGGGGAGGGGGGGGGGGGGTGTCTCTCACCTGGGTGGCGATGGCGGAGAACTTGAGGGCCTGCAGGGTCTCGTCGTAGACGCCGGCGCAGGGGTTGATGTTGACCACCATGCTGGAGCTGCCGCGGCCGCTGAAGTAGCCCTGCAGGACGCGGGTCAGCTTGCTGTCCCTGAAGGGCACCACCTGGGGGGGCCGCGACCTGGGGGAGGGGAAGGGGTTGGAGGTGGTTAGCCACGCTAGCAACTTAGCCAAAAGGTAAACTGAACCTTTGTTTGGGTTCAGCTACAGGGTGCGAGAGTGGATGAATCCAAACCTATGGAAGAACTACTGAGGGAACCGATATCTAGTAGGACATGACCAGTATGAGCATGGTACTGGTCCACTGGTGGTCCCAGTGGACCAGTACCTGTTGTTCTGGTGGTCCCAGTGGACCAGTACCTGTTGTTCTGGTGGTCCCAGTGGACCAGTACCTGTTGTTCTGGTTGTGTCTCAGAGCAGTGATGCAGCGTCCCAGCGTGTGAAGGGAGGTGTTGATGTTGTTTGCCTCCTTCATTCTCTCCCCGTTCCTTTGGTCCTTGCAACGCTCCGAGCCGGCCAGGTCACACACCGTTAGCCTGCAAGGACACACACACACGCATCATTAGCACACACACACACGCGCACACACACACACACACAGACACACACACACATCTCCAAGCCGTGGTACGTACTCGCTGATGTGCGCTGCCTTGCCGGCCGCAGCCGCGGGGTGGATGTGCAGCAGGCGCATGGAGAAGATGCTGTGGCTGGAGGGTGGAGCGCAGATTTACAGATCAGACACAAACAGACCCATGGCTGACAAGCAGAGCACAGATTAAACCAAAGGGAGACCGTGTGAGGGGGTGGGGGGTTACCTGCGGCTGGAGTTCTCGTTGAGGTGGGTGCTGGCGAAGCTCTGGTTGCGCTGGCCGGCCCGGAGCACGCGCCACGCCTCCTCCGCACTGCGCACCTGGATCCAGGTGAGGTCTGCGGGGAAACAGAGCCCAGTGTCAGGTGACTGTAGGGAGATGGTGGACCAGGAGGCAGGAGGTCCAGTACAGATGGGCCTATTTATACGGGCGTATCTGCCCTGAAGTTTAAACAAGACTCCACATTAAGCCCCTCTACCCTTTACCGTTTTATTATTGCCATTTGATAGTACTGTATTCATTAATTGCATTATCTTGGTATCGTTAAATGGTATTACACTGTGCAGCACTTTGACCTGCCAATTCTGTATGAAGTTAGGTTACCATCATTAAATAAATACATCATCCACACATGCACGCATGTGATGAAACTTAACATCACAGACTCATCCTATGTAACGCAAAGCTGTTAAGCGTGTGTTGGCGAGGGAGGCAGAGAACTGAGTGACACAAGGACTATCCTTTGCATGCGTCAGCAGCCCTTACCTTTGACGTAGGGGTTGCCCTGTCTGTCATCGCTGAGCTTCAGGTTGGATCTCTTCTTGAGCATGCCGGTGGGCGGGGCCTCCAGCAGATCGTACAGGAACTCATTATAGATCTCGTAGTAGGACACCCACACAGAGTACTGCATGCCCTCCCCCAGATCCTCCCCCCCACTATGGGACAGGCTGTCTGGATCCAGGCACAGGTTGTCCGAGTCTGGGTGGGGAGAAGGGAGGCGCCCGACCGGGGTTAATTGACAGTACGACCTGGTTTGAAACTGCATCAGGATATTGTAGTGGATAGGGTGCTGGAGTGGTGCTGGAGAATGGTGCTTGAATAGGTTAGATCAGTGATTTTCAACCAGTGTGCCGCGGCACTAGAGATCGTCAGGTGTGCCATGGGAAATTTTCTAATATTGTGGTGGAAATAACCGAGATCTAACTCTTCGACTGACAAAAGAAATCGAGGGGTCCAGAGCAAGTATGACAAAAAGACTATCGTTAAAAAAGGCAACAACAAAGCTGAGTAGTTTGCAAAGCACTGCTGGTCAACAGATCCTGGCCTTGTTTTTGTCCACACATACAACGCTGTTTCTTGTTTGGGGTGTCCGCCCACAATCAGTCATAGATTCCTCGAAGCGAATGGTCAACAACGCTGATCTAAAACACCAGGCTGAGGTCAGCACGCATTGACCCCATAGCCTCCGGCTCCTGGTGTCAAGCCTTTGATCAGAATCCAGAGGCGTTTCAGATGTTTTCTACCATTAGATATTTAGGCCTAATAATAATAATCATGGTTTACCATAGAATATAATCATTAATTTCTTCCACAATATCACCTAACCATTGTCGGGTGTCTGTGCTGTAATAAAGTGTCGCAGATAATGTAACACTCTTCTATGTCAGTGGGTGGCAGCAGAGGGCTTTAAATGCCTGACACATGAACAGTGACAGTTTGGGATCAAAGCCATACGAACAAGTGACATTGATGTAAAAAAAAAAAAAAGTGATGGAATCGTTTTTGAGAAGGGCACCGAGTCCGCTGTACTTGGTTTGTGGTGAGAAGCTATCCAATAGCGCCATGGTGCCAAGCAAGCTTAACGCCATCTCCAAACGAAACACCCTTCCGTTTAAAACAAGCCGATGGACTATTTTGTACGCTTACGTACAAACAATGAGAAACAGGCAACTTTTTTGAGAAAATTTCACAAAGGTAAACGAGAGCCCTCAAAGCTAGCTACCTTGTTGCTGAACTCGTAGCTAAAAAAAAAAAAAAGTCCCACACTGTGGCAGAAACATCAAAACTGCCAGCTTGTAAAGCCATTGTGAATGAGATGCTCGTCCCTGACGCGGCCAAAGAGATAGCGAAAGTGCCTCTCTCAGATAACACAATTGCCAGACGTATTGATGACATGTCTGCGGACATCGAAACTGTGGTTTTAGAAAAGATGCGAATCAGTAAGAAATTTGCCTTGCAACTTGATGAGTCGACGGATATAAGTGGACATTGTCAGCTCTTGGCCAACGTGCGTTTTGTGGATGGAGAAGCCATTAGAGAAAAGCTTCCTATTTTGCAAGGCACTGCCAGAAAAATCAACAGGAGAGGAAATATTTCAGAATATCTTGACAAAAGCGGGCTTAGGTGGGAAAACTGTGCACGGGTGTCTGCACTGATGGAGCCACAGCCATGGTCGGGCGCATCAAAGGCTTCGTAAATAGGAGTCCAAGAAAGAAACCCAGATGTTACTGTTACGCACTGTTTTTTGCACCGTGAGGCCGTCGTTGCAAAGACCTTACCAGCAGATCTAGCTCCTGTGTTGGATGATGTTGTGCATATAGTGAACTTTGTGAAGACGCGACCTTTGGAATCTCGCTTATTTGCGTCTTTGTGTGAGGAAATGGGAGCGGAACAAGTCTTATTGCTCCACGCGGAGGTCCGGTGGCTGTCGCGCAGCAAAGTGCTGGCCCGTGTGTATGAGCTGCGAGAGGAACTTGAAGTGTTTCTGACAGTTTAAGTGTTTCTCAAAGCTGCTTGCAAGTGATGAGTGGTGTGCAAAGCTGGCATACCTGGCTGATATATTTCATCATCTGAATGAACTGAACACACGGATGCAAGGCCGAAATGAAAACCTGCTTACAAGCACTGATAAAATGAACGGATTCCGTTTAAAGGTGCAGCTCTGGCAACAACATGTGCAGCGTGGCAACCTTGAGATGTTCCCACTCACCGAGAAACTGCATGATGGCACCACTGCTGCAATGTGCGAGGTGATTGGCAAACATTTGAAAACTCTGGAGGAGAAGTTGTCATTTTATTTCTCTTCAGCCTTCACAGAATGCCTTGACTGGGTTAGGGACCCTTACAGCTCAGCAACTGTTGCTGGAAAGGACATGACTTTAAAGGAGCAACAGGAACTCATTGAACTGAAACAAGATCGTGGTTTAAAGCTAAACTTTGCTGATCTTCCTTTGGAAAGTTTTGGGTTATCTGTTGCCAAGGAGTCCCCCATTCTGGCCAACAAAGCTATTTTGACATTGCTCCCGTTTTCAACCACATATCTGTGTGAGCTGAGCTTCTCAAGCTTCACTGCGATAAAAACTAAAAACAGAGAGACTGAGAGCTGTTGAGGAAGAGCTTTGTGTGTGTCTTTCTACCATTCCTGCCAGGATATCCAATTTGTGTTCATCGAAACAGGCCCAGGTTTCACACTAAGTGAGTATAAATACATTTAGAAACTATATTATTAACTATATGTATTATATGTACTTTGTTAGAGTGTAATTTTGTGTCATTTTGGATGGTAGTGTGCCCCAGGATTTTGGAAATGTAAAAAGTGTGCCACGGCGCAAAAAAGGTGATAGATGATAGATAATATGCATTTGTTATGTATAGCGTTTCATTATCGAGGTCCACTTTGGAAACAAGCACTTAACCCTTTCAGGTGCCAACTCCGACAAAGTTTTATGTACGTCCGTAACCCCAAAATAGCTTCCTCCGCAAAAGGTTACTGGGTTCGATCCCCATGTCGACAGTCTACCCATAACTGAATCATTCCTATCTGGCCCCAAGTCCATCATTGTAATTTATTCCAATTGACTGTATGCACAGCTTTGGCTAATGACGTGCTGCTAAATGACTGAAAACGCGGACGGTGTATTGGAGCAACAGGCCGGTGGCGGGGGGGAGGGCTGGTACCTTCCAGCTGGGTGTTGATGGTGGCGGAGAGCCCTGCGATGCCGCTGTCCCACGTCGTGCTAGTCCCGCCTCTACGGAAATTCATGCTCTGGTCCTATTGGAAGACATGGATGCTAGCGTTGAGAAGCATCACCAATGGGTGGAAATGAGTCTGTCTGATACAGTAGAGACCAACGCCAGGGGGCAACAGAGGCACGCTTTGAAAGTATAACCATAGATCAAACATAGCGGTGATGGTGAAACAAACTTTCAATAACAAGCTAACAATTGTCCCATCCCATCTGTTCCTCACAACACATCCCCCCCCCACCCAGAAATGAATACATCCATATGAATCTTCTTTGACTCCTTCATTTTGCAGTAATTTTAGCACCAATAAGCGAAAGGCGTCTCACCTCCTTCAGCAGGGAGTCTCTGAGCTGCTCCTCGGCCCGCACCTCCCTGGGGTCCAGCTGCCGGACGTCCTGGTACATGGCCGGCTTCAGGTCCATGCCCGCGTACAGACGTCCCTGCAGCTTCCTGAAGGTGGAGGCCAGGGCCCGGGGCAAGAGGCCTGGCTCCCGTCCCACACCTGGGGCAACAACACATGAGGGTTTTATATGGGAGGGAAAGAGGATACATATACACTAGGTTTATACCCTAAAAATAGGAATTGGTCAAATTGGTCAAATCTTCATTCAGAGCACCCAATCGACCTAATAGTGGGTAACTAGTCGTAGGTCCGCGGTGGTTCTAGTGGCGCTAGATTAAAACTGAATAGCCAAGTCTATTTTGTTAACACAAGGGGAAAAAGGGGTGAAGTCCTGTCAGCCTCCAACAGTTAAAACCACGAGACCCTCAGTGACTTGGACCGAATGGTCTAAGTGACTGGATTTCAATGAGGTGGACATTTTTAAATTTCTATTTAAAAATGTCTTTTATATTTTATATTTATATTTTATATATTTATTTTATATTTATATTTGAAACTACGTATAGTTAAATAATCGATTAACCGGATTACACATTTCCCCTCCCATGATGATTTACCATCGACCAAAAAAGTTTAATATGCTTCCCTTCAAGGATCTGGTTTGTACTCAAACAGCTATTGATACGCTATCCTAGGGCTGGGCGATGAATCTAATTTTGAACGCGATTTCGATTTTAGCGTTAAACCATCACAAAATTAACATAATCTAGTTTTTCGTAATTTTTCATGTTTTATAGAAAGGGCAGAACAGCTGGATAAATATCTGTATATTATTTTAGATTGGAACATATTCTTTTTGACCATTTTGTGTAATTTTTAAGGCAAATTTCAAAGTTCTCGGTTTCAAAGTTTTTTTTGGGAGACATGCTGAATAAATACACGTTTCCAAACTCATAAAATAATAGTTGGAATAATCGTGATTTCAATATCAACCAAAATAATCGTGATTATTATTTTTCCCACAACTGAGACAGCCCTACGCCTAGGGCTGGGCGATATTGCAAAAAATATTATCACGATTATTTTTTCGATATCGATCTTAATTACGATATATAATATATAGATTTTTTTTTTTTTTTGAAAGGTGAAAGGCATAACACTAGGTGAGGGACATGACAATGTAAGTGTTCATAAGACAGAACGGACGAGACAAAAACATACAGGAGGTCGTTGCATATTTTTACATTGTTGTTGATAGTGTGTGTGTGTGTGTGTGTTATAATTTGATACTGCTGAAGCCTGAAGAAACAAGAGTGTTCATTAGTTAAACCATACACTTGTTTATTATCATATTTGTGATAAGCAACGGAACATTTAATCACATTTGGGGCTTCAGAAAACATCTTCTGTTTATCATACGGTAAAACTGCCGCAAAAGACGACACGACAGACTGATGTTTTGGAACAGCCCTGCTCGCGCTGCTGACAGCTGTGATAGGACGGCGGGCAAAACTTGTCGTTGCGCGCATTTTCATACTTTCTGTGTAGTCGCTGGGATGGTATGTTTTTTGATGTTGAAATAAATTAGTTGCGTTTCCCAATCGTGCTGGCAAAGACCGACGGCATAATTTACAGATGGTCTTATCCTGTGCTTCATCAGTTTTTAGATAGCCAAACCGCTTCCATATAATGGATGTCTCGGAACTTTTTTTATCGACTACTTCACCCTCCGTTGTTCCACTCATTTTTATTCGTCTTTTCCCGCGGTGCTGGAGCGGAAGCTCAAACATAAAATGGGCGTGTACTTTGACATTAACCGCAGAATTGCGATCTGACTATTGTGTTTATTTCTGCTGTGTGATTGGCTGTTAGGTAAATCCATATCAGAACTGTTTTTATTTATATATTTTTAAACTTCTTTTTATATCAAGCATTTATGTTTAATGCTTATTGTTGTAATCGACGTGAGTTTTATCATGATTAATAATCGGAATCGAGTTATCGCCCAGCCCTTCCTACGCTATACCTAAAAAGGGAAAACATGAAACAGACAATTTTGAGGTTTTATATGAGTCATAAGGCATTTTGATCAACTTGTAATATTGTAGCATATTTTATATATTAAAAAAAGGTTTTCACCATCAGTCTCAACCAGACACATTCACTTTAAGAGACAATCTGCATGTTACGGCCACATTGACCTTTCAGTAGCTGTGTTAGAAATCGTTCCCTATCACGGATCTAGTGCACTATATAGGGTGATCCCCATTTTGTAGTGGTGTTTGAATTCTCAGTGGTTAATTTCATGCACAATTGAATTTTGAACGCGATTTCGATTTTAGCGTTAAACGATCACAAAATTAACATGATTATGTTAATTTTAGCCGAGTCCTGCACAGGTCTCATTTTGCAAACCCGCACCCGCAATACTCAAAACAGTGTTGCGACAGTAGCGCGAATTACATTCCGCACCTGACCAGACCCGCTATAAATTGGTATTGACACCCGACGGAAAATTCGAAACATTAGATGGAAAGCCGGGGAATGACACTATCTGGTGTTTGGCATGGTTGTTTCGATTGCTGTGCAAAAGAAACGCATCATCCACTGTTGACGGTTGCAGGACTCTGCTTAAGGTGCCATTAAGGGCTTTTCACACGGGAGGCGTTTGTTGCGCCTGCTAATGCATTCTCGATGGAGAGGCGAGTGGGCAGAGAAGGAGGCGTTCCCCCATAATGTCTTTCAAATGACTTATAACTAACAGAAGTGACAAAGAGGATAGGCAGCAAACCAGTCGGATACCCAGTTTGTTTCAGCGCACGGGCGAGGTATTTGTTATTTCGAACAAACATCATTGATATCACTCAGGTCCTACTTACAACATAAAAATAAATCCAGTAATTTTAGGAGATAGGCCTGCACGTAAGTTGCACAAATTGAAAATACTCATAGGCCTAGTTGGATGGGGGTTCGAAAATGTAATACCTCGTCAGATGACGTTTAATACTTTTTAATGGCCTTAATTTGGGCTAATTTCATTTACTACATTTTAATACCTTTAACAACCCCACGGAGACCCTGGACATGGTGAAAGCTTATGTGTTGCGGGCGTATGAATTAATTCCAGAGGCTAATCATCAACGCTTTAGGAATATGCGGTAACTGGTAACTGATTCCAACCCTACATCTCCATGCTCAGATACAGGCCCTGATGGTAAGCTCTTCGACCAAGCAGGCCAGATCCTTACCCTGAATGGTGTAGGTCTTCCCAGAGTTGGTCACTCCATATGTGTAGAGGAGTCTGTTCTCTCCGAGGAGAACGTCCTTCACCATGTGCTTCATGGTGTCCTCAAACAACTCCTGCTGTTTGGTCTCTGGCCCAAAGATCTAGAATGACCCAGGGCAATATATAAATCATCAGACGTCTTGGGAGGGAGGTAATAGAATACTGATCACTGATATTTTTGACACAAATATTTAGGTATGGGAATGAACAGTCAGTTAATGCTTTATCAAAAGCATCTCATACAAATGGAGTTTATATTTTGTGTTTCATATTTTAGGGTACGATCTTACTTGGATCCACTTATTCAAAGTGTAATATACAAGTTACAACTGTCCAACTCTTCTTAAAACTCTGCTAGACATTCTCAATACATTAATGTGGTATGATGTTTTCTTTAAAGGATCTGGTTTGTCTGTGACCCAATTCTTTGTCATGGTCCAGTTGATCCAACACTCATCTGTGAACTATGTTAAAAAAAAAAAAAAAAAGGACAAACTCCAGGGCAACCTGCTGACCTTTGAAAAGGAGAACTTGTGAATGCTCTGTGTGATGCCTCTCTCTGCACTCTTAATGGCCTGAGAATCCTTCGGTGCTTTGAGCAGGAGGGTGTCTTCACTCTGGATGGTCACACAACCCTTTGGAGAGCAGAGGGAGAAAACACCTTAAGAAATACAGTGCTGATGTTATCCGCTAATCACAGATATATCAGTATCTCGTTTCTCTTTTCATATATGAACACTTTCATTAATAATTCTTTATGAAATCCTCTTCAGTGGTGGTTGAACCTCTAAATGCTCTAAGTGGGCACATCCATGTTGAACACTCATTTGTACATGTTCTTGAAGGTGACGGTTCGTAGCTCCTTCCATACAGATAATTGGTTTCTTTATCTCATGAATGCTAATTCCTAAAATCCAGTATCTGTCAGGCTCAAGTGCTCATCTCTTTTGTGCTGTTCAGACAAGTAGAGACTCACTCCACAGGACACATTAAAGCAATTACTCCCAGAGACTGCTTAAGCTGTAGGAAGTTAAGTGGCGACTGGTGAACGGTCTTACCTGTTCCTCTGCCCGCTCTTTCTCTTCCTTGCTGAGTGGCCGAATGCGAACATAAACCTTGACTTTCTCTGGTAAAGCATCATCCCTGCTGCCTTGTCTTTCAACTGCTGGTGCGGTTTTCTATTTGAATTAAAAAAGGTTAACAAATTGCTATTGTTGCATGTGAAGCATTGAAACCACTGAACATAAAAACAACAACATGGGGTTTTAGTCTTCAGAAATCAGTTGATTCTGCTTGAAACAGCCATCAGTCAACATTGGCATCATGTTGTCAACATTGCTTGACACCGTTATTAAAGGTGGGATTGTACAATGATCCAACATTATAAAATTCTAGATTGAAAGGAATCAAAAGCGGGAATTGTAGTTACCGGTGCTTTTGTCTCCAGCCCAGGGGAGATGATCGAGAGCTCTGGCAAACGAGGTCTAGTCACATTTCCCAGCTCGGCTGCTGTGGACTCAAACACGGGTGTTTCGCCCTCCTCATCTGAGACCAGTCCACAAGGTGAGGCCAAATACAACGCCATTCTAGTTATGAGAAATGGGAAGTTGCAATTCAAAAAGTTTACAGTTTGGAAAGTGGACTGGGAACGCCTTTTCCTTGGAGCTTTTGGCATGCATCCAATGCCTGTAACGGCATCTAGTCTCCTACGTTATGTAACTTACAAAAGGTCAATGCTCAACCACTGACAATTACAAACAACATTACCCTCTCGACTGGTAACATTACAAAATGTCCAGGGTTCAGCTATCCCAAGGTTATACAAGCTAAAACACTGACATTGTTATAACACGTCTTAACTCGATTTCCTATACATTCCAGGATTATTTTTAGTTTACTTGTCATTCGTCAGTAAACAAGAGTTTATCAACGAAGTGAAACACTACACTAAACGGAGTAATAAGACCTGGGTTGTACATAACCATGGACCCTATGTTAACGATGTCAACGCGTAGGAGGCCGTTGAACATTAGTCCCAACACTCACTGACTCAAACTGGTTCTTGTAACAGCTACCCTCACGTCCTCCATACAGGAACACACACACACACACACACACACACGAGCTGATCTGCTCGCAACTAAATACAACACATGTAGGTTGTAACAGTGTTGTACGCAAATAGTATTAATATGGCTTGTTAATTAAATACACTTGAATATAACCATAACCTGCGAACACATGATTATGTATCAGATACATGACGGTCAGTGCCACGCTATCGATCTCAAAAGGGTAAACAGTTCCCCAGCATTTCATGACCTACCTCAAATATGAACCGCTGTTAGCTCTCCCAAAAACGAAACTAGCTACCTAAACTATTAATAAAACTAATCTAGTTGTAGCTCATTTGACGACTCGTCGTCTAACAACAGCCGGCGTTAATCCAACACTGATCGACTTCGCAATTTACTGCCTGCACAGATTTTTGAACCTCGCGCTCCTCGTACCTGGCCAATCACAGAAAACGTCGGCTACCCAGGCTGTGTTCTCATTGGTCGAATCGTAATGTTTACACGGTAGTGTGTGCTGCGTTAACAGATGAAAACAAAAGCTGCTTTATAAGTTCCTACCTCACATACTTAGGTAGTCTGGGGCTGCGCGACATAGAATATTTTTTATATGTATATTAAATTACTGTGTTGAAGTATCCAATCGGTTTATTATAAAATCAGACCTCTGTAATTTGTAAAACCTAAAAATAGCACTACACTGGTTATGCAGCATAGAAACATACAAGTATATAGCATTTTATAAAACAGCTGTTTCAAAACACTGATCATTCAAATGAACAACCCGACTGAAATCCAACATATTTCAAGCTCATTCCATCCACTATGTTAGATGAAATAGGAATTATTCATTTGTGGATTCATATAATACAAAATGTTAATAGTTGTTACTCAATATATTTTAAATAGTAAATTGAAAGGAATCTATTTAACTTCATCAAATATTGACTTGCAATTTATTTTAAAATCTAAACATATATCTTAATCAAATACATCTTTATCATAAACTCATAACTCAGAATTCTAAATGAAATGTTTTCCCTTTCTTTTGTGTATTAGAGATCCCAAAACATTTTAATACATTTAATATACTTCAAAAAACATGCAATTATAAATGAATACAATTCCCAAAACAATTCAATATTATTTTCTCTGAGCAATACTATTGTTAGCTAAAAAATGGATTATATATAAAAAAAATGTAGACTACTTAAAAAATATAAAAAGCCTGGGCCATGATGGTTAAAAATGGAGGAAGAATTCAACGATGTTGGTCCTGAAAAACATGCTGCCTCCACTTGCAAGTCAGTTGATACAACAAATAAAAAGCACACATGTCGTCTCACATCTGCAATCCACTGAAGCCTGCTCAGACTGTAAATCCATTACTCAAAGTTTCTAGGGAGGTTCTGAATATTGACGTCATTTTGTGTGCTTTCAAGTCTTCTTTTCTGCACACTGTGCTGCACACCGTAGCAGAAGTAGATCAGTAGACCTGTAGACAAATAAACAACTCCCATCATTTTTCACACTAACACAGCCACTGTTGTGAGTTGTTGACGGTTCACTTCCCATACCGACTGCCATCCACACGGCGTAGCGGGCCCACGTGTCGGATCCCAACTGGATCATGAGGTAGACGTTGACGAAAATGCTGAGGAACGGGAAGCACAGGCAGAAAGGGAACCTGAGGGGTCGCAGAGGAGGTCACATGGAGCGTTATTCATTTATCACGAGCAGCAGAACAGCTAGGGGCCTGGTTTTGTTTTAAGAGATATCCCAACATGCAGCACTCCTCAACGAATAAAGAGAGTGTTCTAACAAAAGCCCTCTTAACATAGAGGTTATTAGACTCATAGTGAATACAGCAATATAATGGTGAAAAAAGTTGAGTAATTAAGAGTAGCCTATTAAAGAAGTCAATTAGAGTAGAACTGTTGAGTAGATTATACAATAGATTATACTAGAGTAGACTCAATTAGTTTATATCATAGTAAAACAGAGTAGATTCGGGTCAAATAGAGCAGAGTTAAACAGAGATGCAATAAAACACAACCAAACCCAATAGATTATAGGGGAGCAGAGTTGAACAGAAGAGAGTATAGTATTATAGACAAGAGTAGAACAAAGTGCAGTACGGTGCAGTACAGGTTTGCCGCGCACCATGAAGGTAGCAGTGGTGGTGTTCTGCGGCTGTCTCCAGATGGCAGCGACCAACAGCACCGCGAGCACCAGGACCCCGGTCAGGGCCAGGAGGCTCCACCACTCCTGGCCCCGCAGGGAGTCCCCTCCCTGGCTAATCAGCAGGCTCATACCGATGGCTATGAAGACTAGTGGAGGAACAGAGATTTAGGGATTTTTTTGGATCCACAACGAAATGCAGCTGTCCCAGTACACACCACTTGATTCACATTATAAAAGAGAACCAAAGATGCAAGATAGTGTGAAATATTTTCAAGAAACAGGGTATTAGGGATTAAGGGTAAAATAAAAAATAAATAAATAAATTTGAGCTATTATACATCTAAAATGCTAAACAATATCTTAACACTTTTTTAAGGTTAGTGACTTAAGGAGTTAACATATCAATAAAAAATAAATAAAAATAAAATTTGAGCTATTATACATCTAAAATGCTAAACAATATCTTAACACTTTTTTAAGGTTAGTCTTCAGGAGTTTAACATCATCAATAATCCAATACATAATATGTAGTTATAATAACGGATCAAAAATCCTAAAGTGATGAGGCGGCAGATTACTGATGGTGACGGTGAACATGGACACAGTGCTGGAGGTGCGAGGGGTGGCATGTGAGGGTGGAGACAGCGTGCTCATCAGAGAGAAGGATTCTGGATTGATGGAACCCGAGCCCTCAGTGAGATCCGCCTGGTACCTGGGTGGATATCACACGCTTTATTCCGTCTGCAACGTCCAAATGCACCATACTACCAAACTAGAACTTCTAACATAACTTCATGCTTCAGGCTGTTATAGGGCCATTTCTGTGGCAATGAAGTAGGGATCAATCTCACTTGTCATATAGATCAGACTTGAATAATGAATTACTTTACATGCGGACAATGTACCGTACATATGTTTCACCCTAATCCAAATCTGGAAGGATTTATTTTAGGTATTGCATGCATCTTCCAAATGTCATACATACCACATTCCATGTCCAAAAACATCCATCTAACAAATGATCTTATTCATGATAGGTTATCATGAAGCAAATAATAGGTTATCATTAATAATATACCATAATATACCATTGACACAATTCAATATTCCCATTCTTTCGAAGAGTTGATATTTCAGATAATGGAAGAGGTTTGGTTTGACAGTACCTTAGTATGAGGATACACACGGCTACAAGAGTGTAGGCAAAGAGAGTTCCAATGGACATCAAGTCCACCAAGGCCTTCAGGTCGAACACCAGGGCCATGAACGCTGCACAGATGCACACACACATGCTTGTAAGCACACATACGCACACACACAAACACAAACACACACACACATCGGCGCACAAGCACAAAGATACACACGTGTGCATAAGCACACAGAAACACACAATCCAAGTTGGGCGTTTCAATGTTATACCCAATGTTACAACATACTTAACCACATCACGCAAGTGCACAGATTCTTACACATACACATGCACACACATGCACACACACACACACACACACACACACACACACACACACACACACACACACACACACACACACACACACACACACACACACACACACACACACACACACACACACACACACACACACACACACACACACACACACACACACACACACACACACACACACACACACACACACACTATAAAGTGTACCTGCAACAGCACCGGATACCAGCGTAGCAATTACGGGGCTCTGCCTGTCACTCAACCTGCTGAGCACCTTGAAGAGCAGGCCGTCCCGGGACATGGCGTACAGAACCCGGGGCATGGGGAACATGGACCCCAGGAGGCTGGGGACAACCCAACAACAACACATTAAAACCTCTTCCACAAAACATGCTCATGAATACATTGCAGTATTATGAATGTGTTGAACTGGCTGTTGGCGGCGACACTGGTTGTAGCTCTGGGGAAAATGGCCGCTCTTTGCGAAAGGTGTGGTCAAACAATAGAAGGCTTCGAGACTTACTGTAAGCTTTGGATAAAATGCTTAATGATTATAAAATGTAATAAATATGATTGAATAAAATTAATATCGTTAAATAATGTCATACAATTAAATAAATAATGTAATGTATTTATAAATGCAATTATATATTTAATATTTATAAAATAAATAGGAAACATATCCATTTATAATGTATTTTATCCACGTAAACAACCCAAAGCGTTTCAACGTCATCCTCCAACAGTGTGTGTGTGTGTGTGTGTGTGTGTGTGTGTGTGTGTGTGTGTGTGTGTGTGTGTGTGTGTGTGTGTGGTGTGTGTGTGTGTGTGTGTCGTGTGTGTGTGTGTGTGTGTGTGTGTGTGTGTGTGCGTGTGTGCGTGTGTGTGTGTGTGTGTGTGTGTGTGTGTGTGTGTGTGTGTGTGTGTGTTGTGTGTGTGTTAATCTCCCGTTCAGCCAGCACCTGGTGGACAGGGCGCACAGCGAGCCCACGGCCACGGCGTACTTGGCCGGCGCCCAGCCGATGTAGTCGAAGGCCACAGGGAGCGGGCTCTGGACGCTGATCAGGTAGTAGGGCATCAGCAGGGTCAGCGCCGCCGACACGCCGAAGTACGCCAGGAAGCAGATGAGGAGCGACGCCACGATGCCCAGAGGGATGGACCTCTGGGGGTTCTGGACTTCCTCTCCTGGGGGGGGGGGGGGGGGGGGGGGGACGTGTAACGTTGCACGGGTCAGACGGGATCATGCGATTGGTTTGATCGTTGTTATGTTTGTGTTGTGGTTTATTTATATTATACCGCCTATCTCGTTTTATTTATGCACTATTTGGACTCCTGGTCAAATGCCGCACTGCACCTTGATGACTAGTAGGCATACCTAGCCTACTTGTGCAATGACAATGAAGTGGAATCTAATCTTATTTACTCTTTGGTTATTTAGCAAACTCTTTTAACCAAGGAGACTCACAATGAAGGAAAGATAGGATTTGATTTGAAATTAGGGTACACAAAAATCATTTTAAATATTAGATTCAGATGGAGTATGAAGGGGTTAGGGAAAATTGCTCAAGGATGTGTACAGAGTATCTGTACCATTGGGGTTCATCCAAGAACCTCTAGACTATCTGGCCCATACTTTTTTGCATTACCTATCCTGTTATTTATTTGATCGTAGTACTTGACTTCGTAATGAACGGACCTGTTGTGGCAATGCAGTCGAACCCCACGAAGGCATAGAAGCAGGTCGCTGCCCCTGATATGGTTCCACTCAGGCCGAAGGGGAAGAACCCCCCTTTACCATAGCTACTGGTTTCATTCACCGCCAGGGTGCTGAGGGAGCACAGAGGGAGGGTGCTCATTATTGGTTCATTAATGGATTGATTCCTAGATGCTTTCATTCAATCATCCATTGAGTTCAGTTTTCCTTACCAATAAATGAATTACCTTAACGACAACGTAAATCATTAATTGATTTATTATTTAGGTTCCAATAGTATTACAGAAATACTTGTATACTATTTTATACTATTGTACAATCTTATACAAAATACATTGTATATTTGAATATATTATATTTTAATGCTGACCACAATTGCCTGCAATTGTAATTATATCATTATATATTATATATATATAGCATATATTGATATATATATTTCCATGTGTTTCATTCAGTAAAAAGGTTAATTTCCAAACCCGTATAGTGTTTCGTTGAGAATGGACTCCTCACTGGTGTACCAGTTATCAATGTCCCCCTTTATGAAGCCGCTGATAATCACAAACAGCAACACCAGGATGTTCAGCGCTGTGAAGATCTTATTGACAATAGCAGACTCTTTGGCTCCAAACGCAAGGATCCCTGAGAAGAAAGTTGGCAGAAAATGACCTTTGAATTGAATTCTGGGAAAACAATTCCTAGATACACAGCACGTTGATTTGAACACAAAACAAATGTTTATTACACGTATATGCAGCATATGTTTTATTGAAAACATGTTCATAATTCCAAAAAATATATCCAAAATCTGTTGAATAGCAAGATTAGGATGTATAGTATGTTAGGTTTTATATTCATTCATTCTCTCACCTTGATTACAAAAATGCATTTCTAAAGATTGTAGTTCATCCTTCAATATATATGTCGTGATACATATGTTTACAGCAGACTATGTACAATGTAGTACTATGTACAAATACCTGCTAGTAACATTATGAGGCCGGCCGCAAAGAAGTCTGGGTAAGGCGCCAGACCGGGAAGATCGATGGCGGCCATGTTTCTTAGCGAGTCGGCGATGGTGTTCCCGATGAGGTCATCAAAGGTTCCACTCCAGGCCCGGGCCACGCTGGACGTTCCTGAGCCACAGGTGAGTGCAGAGACAAAGTGCTCACATTGCTTACGGGAATTCAGATTTTAAAAGTAGGATTCAGATTCATTATCTATGTTAGATAGGTCTATACCGATGACGTAGGACAGTAGCAGGTTCCAGCCCGTCACGAAGGCCCATATCTCCCCGACCGTCACGTAGCTGTACAGGTAGGCCGAGCCCGTCTTGGGGACCCGCGCCCCGAACTCAGCGTAACACAGCCCGGCAAAGACGGACGCGAGGGCGGCCACCAGGAAGGAGATGATGATGCTGGGCCCGGACACGGTCCTCGCCACCTCCCCCGACAGCACGTACACACCGGCCCCCAGGGTGCTGCCCACGCCCAGAGCCACCAGGTCCAGCGTGGTCAGGTTGCGCCGGAAGTTGGATTCCTCACCCTCAGGCTCCAGGGGTTTGGTCCTGGACAGGCTCCTCAGGAACCGCAGTATCTGGGCCCCAGACATGCTGGCAGAAAACCATCGGTATTTAGCGTTCACGTTCATCTAAAGCAGCTCAAGAGGGAATTCAGGTGAGATGCAGATAGGGCGTTAGGGCGTCTTGGTTGAGGGGGCATACAGGTAGACTGCCGTTTCGACCGGGGGCCGAAAGGGGAAATAGCAAAAATCAATTAAAAAAATATCATAAGAAAAAATCAAACAATAAGAGAACCTAGCTTTTTGCCGTTCACATTGCCAGGGTATCCATTCTAATCAACAGAGAGGATCCATTCTAATCAACAGGGTCGGCTTAGCTCAGGAGGTAGAGCAGTTGCCTTGTAACCGATAGGTTGCTAGTTTGATCCCCAGCTCCTCCTAGCTGAGTGTTGATGTGTCCCTGAGCAAGACACATAACCCTAACTGCTCCTGACGAGCTGGGTGTCGTCTTGCATGGTTCACTCTGCCGTCAATGTTTGTATTAACTGATGTAAGTCGCTTTGGATAAAAGCGTCTGCCAAATGCCCTAATTGAAACCGCTAACCCCCTGCAGACTAGGACGGGGAACTCATGGCTCTGAACATAAGCCACGGTTCAGTCTGCTGTCTGGCCCCAAACATCCATCCAGTTGACACGTACTCGCAAGCAATGTAAAGATTGATCTCCAGAACACTACAGTTATCATCCCAGTAGAACAGCTGACCGATACTCTGATCAATTCATAGAGTCAGGTCAGCCGTCTCTTAAACAGCCTCCCGGATGCACAGTGTAAAACACGATCAATATCTTCCTAGGAATGGTAGCATACTCCCTGAAAGGAGGGATCCATAGTATTTCTTCCTAAGGTTTCTTCCTTGCTGGTATTTGAGTGGTACCTCTAAGGGTTAAGGCGCCAGTGAAGCCCGTTCAGGCCGTCTCTGTGATGACGTCTCAGGATAGAAACCTGACAGATTGATGGACGGTTCAAACAAACCTGACCTCGGAGAGGAAACATTCCCGAGCGGGCCAGGTAAATTATACATTTCTAAGGGTTTATGTCCACAACTCTTGTAAGTACACACATGCGTTACATAGTTCATATTCACTGTAACAATAATATCAACGGTTGAAGATTTTAAGGGCAATAACTTGTGTAGCAACACAGAAGGAGAGAGGGAATGGTAAAACGTTATAAAATGTATAATCCACATTATTTGACTAAACCTTGCGCATTGTATACAAGTAAATATATACAGGCACAAATATAAACACATAAAAGGTACCTGGGCACTGCAGATGTACATATTGTCCAAGTTAGCTTTGACAAAATAAAAACATCACCCTAAATCTCAACCTTAAGGCTATTCTTAAGGATTTACGTGGATCTTAGTGCTCAACACTGTATAGGGTTTAAGGCTCATTACCTTCAAAGTTATGTTTGTAAAGTAAAGTTTGTAAACTTTCTTCGAGACAGAATCAGTAGATTCACTGCATTTAAAGAGCTAAAAAAGTATAGGCTAACTAAAAACATTTACAGAAGTATGCAGTTTGCATAACAAGATGGTATCTCAAGTAATATTGAGACAAGGACAAATATGCTTCAATCCCATTCAGGCACATGATAATATTGATTATATCAAGGTTAGGGTTAAAATGAATGAAAATTTAATTAATGTGGAAAGACTTGTGAAATGTGAAAGTCCAAGTCACCAAAGCATTATAGCATCAAACATAAACAAAACATCATCATTAGAAACTGATTTCAATGTTTTAGTTTTAAATCTGAATTTGGTGCCCCGAAACCTCTTTCCCCAATGTTTCCCCAATTTCTTTCATTACCGCTGAAAAGAGCCTTCTCGTCTCTGAGTCTGATCTTTTTAAACAATGAAAGAAAAATATTATTTAATGATAAAGTATCACAATTCAAATGGAAGGTTTTTGAATTAAAGAATTGTTCCATTAAAGCAGTTTACACTTACCTTTGAGCTGTTGGATGATGCTGTGAGTCGCAAAGTTTCTAAACTAGACTATTTTAGAGTAAATCTCTTCCATTTATCTGCCTTCTTCAAAAATCCCGCATCTTGAGGTACCCACATTTTTGACGCATTATGTTACATTTCAGGTGTACGTGCCATTTCTGGAAAAAGACAGATTGGATTCATTTGACAGGTTGTTTGTGAACTTGGTTTAAACAAAATCCTATTAAGTAATTTTCTACTTTTTGCTACTTTTGATTCACCATTGAGTGATTCATTTACAGTAAATGGATGTGTTTTACTTTTTCTAAATAATATCCCACAAGGCCATGTAATAATTTCCACATTATATCAAATGAAAGTGTTTACCTTTCCTGCAATAAGGTGATCTCTTACTAACCAGATACTGGGAGTCCACATCATGATTGGATTTTATTAGGATGGGGACATCTGCTTAGCAACAAATTGATGACTTGCTCATTAGAGTGTGAGAAGAACGCTAAGAGCAATCCATTTGTCCCTGGAAATGTGCCGGTACCATGAATTAATGCTAGCAGCAGGATAGTGTCCAGCAGTGATTGTAGACCAACAGACAGGCAGAGAGTGCCGTGAGAGTGAGCGTGAGTCTGAGAGTGGAAAAGAAAAACATTAATAGCTAAATGATAAAAGGATAGATAGATTGATAGAGAGATGGACAGACGGACAGACGGACAGACGGACAGACATACAGACAGCTGTGAAAAGTTTCTGAGTTCAAGTCCTAATCTCCGCACCCTACCTATACCCACCCTTGAGTAAGAAGTCTAATTAATGACATATCAAAAACTATAATCACTGTTAGCTGCTGTTCGATAACTTTCCTCCTGCTTTGGCTGTCTCATTGTGTTAGATGTTGCCCTATAGGCTGCTGTAGCCTGAGCTTTTAGCTTACTTATTTTAAACCTAGTATATTGCTAAATAAAAGACGTTAAATAAACATGTGACCCAATTTGTAAATAGCCAGCCCCTCTTTGGTGCCATGTTGCTCATGGAGCCAGGAGCTGGGATTGGTTAATGACTTCATTAGCTGAAGGGAATGTACTGGCGCTCTCCCAGTTAATGATTCATCTAACGGAACAGGTCTAGTCTTCCCTTTGTCTGAGAAACTCACACAGGACACATCAGACACGGGCCTCCTGAGATGTGCTGAACTTCATACAGCTGTATTTAAAATAACATTCAAGAATTCTGGTAAGGAAACCATTTTATTTGAAACTAAAGCAAGTGGAGTTTGGGGACTTTTGGTGACTTTGGGGATTGTACTATTCTGGTTACGCATACAATTATATTCTGTCTAGTATTAATGAGGTAAATGCTGTTTGTTGTTGGACCTTGAAAATAATAGCAATGTTATGATAGAGAGTCAAAAGCTCTTTGTATTATTCATAATCATACGATTTCATTTTGTTGGGAAAATAGAATGGCTTTTGATGATGCTAGAATTGGGCTTTTAGGTATTTTTTCTATTTGTCCATGTGGGCCTACAGGAAAGTTGGAGTGCCTACATCACATTGATGGATATCTCTCAATTATGAAATCCACCACACAAATTGGCCACTATTATATCTGGAGAGGCTTACCAACAGAAAACCAATGTGCATCATCATCTCCATAACGGTTCTACTTTGTTCAGCATACCATTATAGAAAGTGGTTGTGTAAAATGGAATCCTTCCCCACAAACATCTCTCTGTAATGTTTATGTTTGTAGTAAGTGGCCCTCCAGATATTCTCTTAATGGCCGCTGCCATCGCACGGCAGCACAGCAGGGTTTTTTTTTCCAGGATTAGAAGCCAGATGGAGGGCCGGCCATCACACTTTTCCATGGTGACCGCTTTTTACAAGCCAGCGCGTTTCAGACCCCAGCGCTCGCAGGAAGCCTGCTCACTCAAGTGTGACTCTCTCCCTCACTCGACGTGCGAGCTTAGGCACTTCAAGCAGCATCCGTATAATCTGCTGCCCTGGGTGACGATGGGAATATAAACACCGGCTAATGCTCATACTTCCAGGGGGAGATATAACTATAAAATGATGCAAAAAAAGGACAGGAAGATATTTTGAAAACCAGTTTTGTACAATACTTTGTTGGTACTGGGTTGGAGGAAGCTCTGTATGCCATTCACTGGGCATTCCTACAGGTTCCCTTAGGAATTGTTTATATTCATACAACACAATAGTATTAATTGTATATTAATATTTCCATTATTGCATATGCATAGTAATAGTATAAAGTCATTGATGCTAAATTTAATTGTTGTTTCAGCTAAGTGTAAAGAAAAGGGTATTTTCCCAAATTAGACTCTAAATGTAATCGTGCAACTTAACATTAAAACTGTATGCGATAATGAGCAGGGAATAAACAAACAACATGTTTTCTTGTTCCTACAGGCGTTTTTAAAACCGTACAACCATGAGCGGGACCAAACCAGATCGCAGGCAGACCTATGGACCACAATGAGGCCATCAGGGAGCTTCTGAAAGGAATACAATCTTTGTTTGACCAAAGGAAGGGATGACGTTTTTACTGGGTTATTATCTGCTGCTCCTGGCGTCCGTCCAGTTGACCTCGACATACGGGCCCTATCAGAGAGCACAGAAGACCGGGGATATTCTCCTTGGGGGTCTCTTCCCCATACACTTTGGAGTCGCTTCTAAAGACCAGGACCTGGCGGCCAGGCCAGAGTCCACTCAGTGTGTGAGGTAACGTGTCCCTCATTGGTTTAAAATCAATCTGTGGTTCAATCTTTCAATCAGTAATTGAATTGAGTTGGTTTCATGTGGATGTCAAATAAAATAATCAACACTTTTGACCATGTTTTTGGGGACAGGATAATGTTGTCAGGGGGTGAGGGTGTTAAACTCCCAGCAAAAAGGTACTTTGATCGCCGTGGCCCTCAAAGTACCCTGTGGTGGGCGCCCTCATGCAAGATGCCCTGCCTAATACCTGACCTGCTGCTATCTGAATTCACAGGGAGTCGCTTGGAATGATAGCATCTGAAAAAAACAACAACACAAACTAGTAACCAGTGGCCCCAAATGTCCCTCCGGCAGGTACAACTTCAGGGGCTTCCGCTGGCTGCAGGCCATGATCTTCGCCATCGATGAGATCAACAACAGCAGCTCCCTCCTGCCCAACATCACCCTGGGCTACAGGATCTACGACACCTGCAACACCGTGTCCAAGGCGCTCGAGGCCACGCTGAGCTTCGTGGCACAGAACAAGATGGACTCCATCAACCTGGACGAGTTCTGCAACTGCACCGACCACATCCCGTCCACCATCGCCGTGGTGGGGGCGTCAGGCTCCGCCGTCTCCACCGCCGTGGCCAACCTCCTGAGTCTGTTTTACATCCCTCAGGTGAGCCCGGCCCAGTCCCTCCCCCTGGATACTGTTAGTTAGGACGTCCAGATAAGTGGAAAACATCTCTTCTGCTGCTGTGTGCTTGTGAGCATGATTGAATAAATAAATTCCAGCTTTATTTTTTTTTAACCTATATCTAACCAGATGAGGCTCACTGAGATTCAAATATATTTTCATGAGCAACCTGGACAAGAAGGTGCCATGAAATAATTAATCAGCATTAAAGAGAGACACAGAATTACCCAAATTGGACAACAGGAATTCATAGACAAGCGTAGGGGAACCTCTGGTTTAAAAGTAAATATCTGTTTGAAATATTCTACTGAAAACCAATTGCTACTATCAGGTAGTAGCATGAAAAAGACGTCTGCTCTGTTTGACTAGAACCATAAGGACCTGACGTTTTGCGCAGTAGCAAGCACTACCAGGTAGAGGGCCACAGATGACAGAGAACCAGTCACAGTAGCACAATGTGCTTTGCTCAACCCACAACATGCAAATGATTGAGTCTGCAAGGGTTCTGCAAGATCATGTTTTGGTCCTCAAATATTGGCAGTTATATCAAAAATGATATAACTAGACTATATACACTGATAAATTACATACACATATACATATACAGCATATAGAAATATACACATACATACATACATACATACATACATACATACATACATACATACATACATACATACATACATACATACATACATACATACATACATACATACATACATACATACATACATACATGCATGCATGCATGCATGCATGCATGCATACATACATACATACATACATACATACATACATACATACATACATACATACATACATACATACATACATACATACATACATACATACATACATACATACATACATACATACATACATACATACATACATACATACATACATATTTACATATATCGTAAATACATACTTAGAAGTAATTTTCCTTTTTTCCTATTATAATGATCTTCATATCAACATGTTTATGGTTGAGTTGCTGTGGCACGATAGAGGTAGAAACAGAGGATCTGTGTGTTAATATTGGACATAACAACCACTAACGTCGCCCACACAAAGATGTCACAGACCCATTGTGAATGTTACAGACACACCCACCTCATAGTATGTTTACTGTTACTTACCAAGGCTTTCCCTTTGGCAGCTCCTAGTTTTGTCATGTCCCCTTTTAAGTCACATGACCCTCGCCAGAATGACAGCAGTGGGCCAGGCAATCAACGTTGAATTCTAGTCGTTCCATATTATCTTGTTATCGCAAGCACACTTCTGCGTGTGCCAATTATCTATAGTACACCCATTTGACCTACATAATCCCTCTGTAGAACATAAACAATTGAAGACCCGTCTCTTCAGAAACCTTCAATTTGCTACAACTTCTCTGTTGTATTCAGGACATCTCCTACGTTGAGCACCAGCTCCTTTTACACACTTTACCACAGTCTTATGACACCTTTGTGTTCTTGAGTCATAGAGCTGCTCTACACTGTGTCCAGTTGGTTTGTTTAGAAATGTTTCTTACATTTTTGCACCTTGCTTCAACATTGTTGGTCTGTCCTTGATTGTTCGCAAAGTCATTTTAGATAAAGTTGTCTGCTGAACGATTATGTTATGTGATGGAAATTGTGATGTCAACGTGAATGTATGTGAATGTGATGCAATATGAATGTGTGGTGAACGTGCAACCCAATCTGACAACAAAATATTGAATAGCTACGTTGGTCCACAGCGGAAAATGTAGTAGTTTCCCAATAACGACTCAGAAATTGTGAGATGCGTACGTTTTTTTGGACTGTTAGGTCTGGGAAGAACTTCAGTAAAAATCTTGCAAGCAAGCCGCTGGGTGAGGTGTCATGAGATGGAGCATTTGCTAAGGCTTTATGAGTAACTTAATTTAGGGTTGGAGCCCCCAGATTGATAATTGTTCTTGTCCATCAGACCCACTCTGATATAAAAAAGAATCCAAGACAGTCGGGATACATCATACATAAATAGGAAGCACATTTCAAGAATGTTATTTTAATGTCTAATCTACGTATATCCAAATATTGCTTTTTACACCGTCAGCCATCTTGTTTGTTCTCAAAGACAGAAACTCACGTCTCGTGACGTGGCAGCAGGCTTATAGAAAAGGACGGAATTTCACAATGTTTTGAGGCATTATTGTGAAATTACTGTTTTCCGCTTTGGACCAACATAACTATACTACATTGTGGTGTGAGACTGGGTTGAAATGTGATGTAATGTGAATGTTTGTGATTGTGAATGTGACGTAAATGTAGCTTAATCTGAATGCATTCTATAGATCAGTTATGCTTCCTCCAGCCGGTTGCTGAGCAACAAGAACCCAGTACAAGTCCTTCATGAGAACCATCCCCACTGACGAGTACCAGGCCACTGCCATATGGCCGACATCATTCGCCCTACTTCCAATGGAACTGGGTCATCGCCGTGGCCTCGGACGACGAGTACGGACGCCCGGGCATCGAGAAGTTTGAGAAGGAGATGGAGGAGCGGGACATCTGCATTCATCTAAACGAATTCATCTCACAGTACTTTGAAGACCACGAGATCCAAGCGTTGGTGGACCGCATTGAGAACTCCACGGCCAAAGTGATCGTGGTTTTCGCCAGTGGTCCTGACGTGGAGCCCTCTGATCAAGGAGATTGGCCAGGAGAAACATCACCCGACCCGCCTCTGGCTGGCCAGCGAGGCGTGGGCCAGCTCCTCGCTGATCGCCAAACCAGAGTACCTTGACGTCATGGCCGGCACTATCGGCTTCGCCCTGCGGCCTGGCCATATCCCAGGGTTCAAGGAGTTCCTGCAGCAGGTGCAGCCCAAGAAGGTCAGCCACAATGAGTTCATCCGGGAGTTCTGGGAGGAAACCTTCAACTGCTACCTGGAGGACAGCTTGAGGCTGCAGGAGAGAGCGAGAACAGGCACAGAGAGAGCTCGCGGCCGGCTGTGCTCCGGCGACGAGGACAGACATCACCAGTGTTGAGACCGTCCCGTATCTGGACTACACGGCACCTCGTCCGTATCTCCTACAACGGTGTACGTGGCCGTCTACTCCATCGCCCAGGCCCTGCAGAGACATACTCACCTGCACCCCCTGGCAGAGGGCTTTTCGCTAACAGCTCCTGCGCAGATAACAAAAGATATGGAGGCGTGGCAGGTAAGGAGACGCAGTGATGAGGAGAGTAAGTGGAATAGACTGATAGGTTCATCAAGGAACATGTAGGGTTGGAGAGTATATAAAAGGGTTATACAGATTGAATACAGAGACAGGTTATGAAAGGAGCAAGAATTGGGTTAAACAATGAATGCAGACATAGACATAATCATCACGGAGCAAGAAGGTGTTACACATATGTAGATTTATGGAGCTGCTCAGAGTTGGGCTCTTGCCTCAATTATGCACAATTATTCAGGTAAACTGAGGCAATCTAATCCGTTATGTTGCAGATGGCAGTCGAACTCACCATACTCAGTGCCACCACACTATCCTGCACCCTATCAAAATCTATCAACCCATTTTAATGTTCAGTGCATTTACTTAGTTGTAATCTTTTAAAACAGGGCAGACACAGCTAAATATGTGAGGGCTTTATAATTTGAAGTTTCCATCCATTGCGCACGTGCTCTCTCCTCCACAGGTCCTGAAGCAGCTGAGACATTTGGATTACATCGACAGCATTGGGGAGAAGGTACACTTTGATGAGAACGCTGAGATGTGTGGGGGAACTACACATCATCATCAACTGGCACAGGTCAACAGAGAGATGCGTCCGTGGTGTTTTTTGAGGAGCATCGGCTAACTACAACATATGCACATTCAAAAAGGGATCCAAAGCTCTACCTCGAATCGACAATGCCCAAGATATCTGTGGAATGGATACAGCACAGAGGTTATTCACCCTACTTAGGGAAATCTTTTCGATTCACTCGTACTCTCTCTCTCTCTCCTCTCTCTCTCTCTCTTCTCTCTCTCTCTCTCTCGTCTTCTCTCTCTCTTCTCTCTCTTCTCTCTCCTCTCTCCCTCTCTTCTCTCTCTCTCTCTCTCTCTCTCTCTCCTCTCTCTCTCTTCTCTCTCTCTCTCTCTCTCATATATAGATGTGAATAACTATATTTCTTTAATATAATAATAATCCTTTAAGGAAGATTTTGCCAGAGTTTTTCAATGACAGATGATAGTAGGTTCCATATTATATCTAATTTATATACTTCTCACATGCTCTTCTGCTATCATACACTCCAGCTGCCGTTTTCAAAACTGCAGTGAGGACTGCGCACCCAGGCACCAGAAAGGGCATCATAGACAGCCGAGCCCACTTGCTGTTTTGAAATGCAAAGATGCTCTGATGGAGAATACAGTGACCATAAAAGTTATGAAATTCATGAAAATACCTATACTCCACATTGTTCCCACTCACTTGTAGTCTAAGAGAATTACACCGTTGCTGCTGCATTTAAGTGCCTTTATAACTAGATATTCATTGTTTGTTTGTTGTTTGCACATTTTCTGTTTGCTGGTTGTAGATTGCCACTGATTTATTACTAAAGTCAAATGTTGAATGTAAGAATCATCAAGCCAACATCTTAGTGATGTCAGTTTTTTGGACTATGAGAGTTATGAATCTTGGTAACAAACTTGTTACTGGGAGGGGCATGTTGAATTTGTGTGTTTTATCCGTCCATGCAGAATGCCAGTGTTTGCACCAAATGTCCAAACAACTCGTGGTCCAACCGGGAACCACATCGTCTGCTTTCTGAAAGAGATCGAGTTCCTCGCATATGGACGGAGCCCTTTCGGCATAGCCCTGACAATATTCGCAGTGCTGGGAGTCTTGCTGATCGCGGCCTCTGTCGTCCTAGGGGTGTTTGCCCGATTCCGCAACTACTCATCGTGAAGGCCACCACCGGGAGCTGTCTCCTAATCCATCTCCTCCTCTTCTCCCTGGTCTGGCTGCTTCTCTAGCTCTCTAATGTTCATCACGGCGAACCCCAGGACTGGACGTGCCGGTCTTGCGCCCCGGCCCTTCGGGATCGCTTCGTCCTCTGCATTCTGCGTCCTGGGTCCCAACCGCGTGCCGTGCTGCCGTCCTTCGGGCCAAGGTCCCCACTCAAGCCGTCCACGCCAGTGGTGCGCCCCTGAACCTGCAGTTCACTGCTGGTGTTCCTGTGCACCTTCGTCCAGGCTGACGATTGCGTGTCTTGGCTAGCGCGGCCGTCGGCCATCAGCTTCGCCTCTGCATCTGCTGGATCATTCTGGTCAAGAGCAACGCGCGTGCTGCTTGTCTGACTAGGCTTTCATGATCCCCACGCAGTCTCACAACCGCAAGTGGTGGGGCCTGAACTGCAGTTCTGCTGTGTTCCTGTGCAACCTTCGTCCCAGGTGAATGATTTGCGTGGTCTGGCCTTCTACAACGCCCCGCCGGCCAAGCTCCAAGAACCACGACATTGAAGAGATCAATCTTCATCACCTGCAACGAGGGCCTCCCATGTGGGCCCTGGGCTTTCTGATCGGCACACGCCTGTCTCCTCGGCCGCCATTTGCTCTCTTGCGCGTTCAAATCGCGCAACTCCGCGGAGAACTTCACAGAGGCGAAGTTCCATCACGTTCAGCATGCTGATATCTTCTCGTTTGATCTCAAATTCATTCCCGGCGTACTATCAGCAACTACGGCAAAGTTGTGTCGGCGTGAGGTGATCGACTATACTGGCGTCCAGCTTCGGCCTTTTGGCTTGCCTCTCTATCAGCAAGTGTGTACATCATCCTCTTCAAGCCCTCCAGGAACACCATTGAGGAGGTCCGCGCAGCACAGCGGCCGCACGCCTTCAAGTGGCTGCCCAAAGCCACCCTCAGCAACAACCGGCGTGCCAGGAAGAGAGGTCCAGGCAGCAACGGCGGAGTCTTCAGGCTCGTCGCCCTCCTCGTACCATAAGCCTCAAAGACCAACGGTAACGACGTGAGCGCCAAGCGCAGGCCAGCCCAGGATCCACAGCCCAGGGTGAGCTTCGGGAGATGAAAGCAGTCC
>OLKM01001245.1:119170-155582 GCA_900291075.1 Melanogrammus aeglefinus | reverse complement strand
TCTGAAGAACTTATCCATGACAACGGCATGTTGAATATGGATGACAATATAATCTATCAGTAGGGTTTTCTTTTTTTAAATTTAATCTTTTATCTCTTGGAAAAGTGCAATGTCCTAATTTAATCCAACCCTGATGTAGTACCTTCATCTTTTTAAAGCATATTAACTGAGAACGGTTCAGCCAACACAGGCAGGTGGAACTTGCAAGGCAGAGAGGGAATATTGTGCCGGTATGAACCCCGATCAAATATTAATTCTGGGATCCTATTATCGGCGGTTAGGCAGTGCCAAAGAGAGCCACGGGGAATGAGCCTCTGTTGCCTCGGAAGCAACCATCTGAAAGTAAAACACAACGTATCTCCATACTAAAAATTATCTTCTTGACGATCACTCTCTTGCTTCCTGTTGTCCTTTTCCACAATTTCATTTGCCGTAACTTCAGATTGCATCTTTCAGATTTCTAGTTTCCTTTAAACAAGCGTGAGCCGCCTTATCGAGTAAGCGATTGATATGACCATGCTGTGTGTTCGCTGTTGACTACTGTATGATCGACAAACCGGAGCACAGGGAGACACATGCAAACTATAGACATGCTCTGCAGTGAAACAACTAGCATGTAGCGCACAAAGGAACACACATGCAGTTAGCGTGGCAAAAACCCCTTCTAACAGTGTAGAAGCGTATCTTATATTGGCTTGTATTAATACTTGATACAGCTTATAATTAGCCTGGTATTACAATAACCATCATAAGCCCTTGATATATTTAGTCCAGTAGGGAGTCAAGGCTTTGGGATGTTTTTAAAAAGGATGATCCACACTTAAAGTCACTTTATCACACACAAATCAAACTTAAGTTTTCTGAGTATATATGTATGTGTGTGTGTGTGTGTGTGTGTGTGTGTGTGTGTGTGTGTGTGTGTGTGTGTGTGTGTGTGTGTGTGTGTGTGTGTGTGTGTGTGTGTGTGTGTGTGTGTGTGCATTCGCGGTTGGTGTGTATGTGATTTCTGCTCTTGTGTCTGTGTGTATGTGTGGAATTGTGTGCGGGACATGAGTAGATGCATGGTTGTGTATGTGATTTCTGCTGTGTGTGTTGTGTGTGTGTGGAAGTGTGTGTGATATGATAGATGCGTGGTGTGTGGATGTGCGTGTGTGTGTGTGTGTGTCTGCGTGTGTGTGTCTTAGTGCGTGCATGTTCCTTCTGATCAGTCCAGTGGTGACAGACCAGTGACAGGCTGGTGCAATACAATACAAAACCAATCACATGTCACATGTGAACCTCCTACTCCTGTACCCCGCATTGTAAAGAGGGTCCTACCATGTCCTATCAAAGGTGCTAGGCTTCGCACATCAAGCTAAACAGAGACAGCCCATCACACAGACCACCGACGGCATTGTTCAACGGTTGACATCCCTAGTGTCGAAAACGGTCGCTATACAGAGTCTGGTTGCCGTCGGCAACAACACCGCACTTGTTTCTTAGAAAATGTATAAAAGCGAAGCTGATGAGCTTTGTTGGCATGTGAGAGAGAGGCTTTGTCAGTGAAGTCTCGTAGGTTAAGAGGCCTATGATGTAGTCCCCGGGTAAAGCACTATACCGCCGAGTTTCCTTGTGTATGCATTGTGGCTTATTTCTAAAGCGCCGTCGTGTGAAAATAACAAAGAAGACGTTCTTTCGAGTTGGTTGTTTTGTTTTCTTCGGATTCCGCATCCGATGTCTTTTGCTTTGTTTTTCACCCCTTTCACCATCTCATGGATTGAAGAAAAAAAAAAAACACAAGAGGTGTATCTAGGTATTTGATTCTATAAGTCACGAATAAAATGTTTCAGAAGTAAAACACAAAAAGAACGTAGGACTAGGAGCTTACCTTATCTTTGAATGTAGCATGCCAGTTCCATTTGTGAAGAGAAACCACTATTTTCAATGACTAAGCATGTCTGGCCTTGACAATATGTTTGAAAACGATGTATCTTTTGCTGTTTATGAAGTTATGTGTACCACAACAAGGGGACTGCGGCTGTGAGCAACGGACCACCGAGGAAAACAGAGGAACCGCTCGTGTCTTAATCCATCTTGATAAGTGGAACCTTTTATCCGGGGCCCCGGAGTGAGAGACTCCGAGGGGCCACCGCCGGGATACAAAACAAAAGGATTAAAGGATTAAAGCGGAGCAGACACTGTACACCTTGATGATCAGAAGATAAATATGATGATCTGGTTTCTTATTATTATTATGTGTAAATGAACAACGGCATATTATGCAGCAGCAGATGTTCGACATGTCCAACTCATCCGGGGTTCTTCATTCTGCTTGATGAATCCATGCTTCAGTGAACTCCTTGGCATAACTGACACTGATTGCTGTGTGTGTGTGTGTGTGTGTGTGTGTGTGTGTGTGTGTGTGTGTGTGTGTGTGTGTGTGTGTGTGTGTGTGTGTGTGTGTGTTGTGTGTGTGTGTGGTGTGTGTGTGTGTGTGTGTGTGTGTGTGTGTGTGTGTGGTGTGTGTGTGTGTGTGTGTGTGTGTGTGTGTGTGTGTGTGTGTACTGTGTGTGTATGCACCTGTGAAAGTGTGTGTGTGTGTGTGTGTGTGCGCGTGGGGGTCAACGAGTGTGTGTGTGTGTGTCAACGTGTTGCTAATGGAATAGTGTGTTGTGTTGTTTCACGTCGGTCGTGCTGCACTTTTGTTTTTGGGTGTTTCCAATAAAGCTGTTCCAACTTTACGTCTTTTGTTTTCATTGTGGATTTAATGGTTTTTTTATTCATGCGCAGAGATTTAGTGTTACTTCTCTTCCAGGCTATTAGACCACAGAAACATTGAGTTGAATAAAGAGCCATCTGGTTCTTCCTGCAAGTACTGTTGGATTTTAAAGGGCTATTCTTTCTGTCATAGATTATTACAAAAAATGATCTTTCGAATACAAAATCAATGTCACTAAACCACATGATCTTTCTCACTTTATTATACAAAAATTAAAATATTTGTATCACAGTAAAACTTGACCTTTAGCAATGTTGATAACTTGCAAATAAGGCAAGCTGGGTGATGGATGGTTTTAAAATCTGTGCATTATGTGAGATTAGAACCGGCCCTCATTACCACAAATGATAATCAATCATCTTCAAGATAAAATGCAAAACAGCCGATCACCACAAGCCAATGACTTCCTCATATGAGCAGGATGTTCCCAGAGCAGTACAGAGAAGTTAAACCACTGTAGGACAGCAAGCACCCCACAGGATTTGCCCTTCAAGGGTTCCAGGGGCAGATATGGACGATCACTCAAGGCGTTGAAATCAACTTACATGCTATGCAGTCACAGAAGAGTATCTAATATCACTTGACATTGCGGTACCCTTCACTGTGCCTCCCAGCGCTGTCTTAATGCATTAAGCTCATCGTCAGAGATCCCTCACGCCTTCAGAAACATGATACCATACTATGCTGGTATTTAGAGTGATTATACATTTGCATTATCAGTTAGCGATAACTGTGAGAGCAGTGGTCTAATAAAATGGATCAGACAGACCCAGAGACGATAGAATGATTGTACTGTTGTACGGCATTCTCTGGCCATATGTTGGATATATGAAGCATAAAGAAACGTATGGAAAACCTGTTGCATTTCTGCAAAGCTCTGATGTAGCTAGGATGCTTGGACTCCCTCGGTACATCTACGGTTTCAACTTTATGTTCCATCCATAGCGGCAAAACCCTTGAATAATTAACACTCTATCGTGCCTATTCTTTTCATTTGCAGCCTTCCACTCTTCTCGTGATAAACTGTGACGTTTGTGAATAATTGATGAGTATGAAGTCTGAAGCAGGCAGCAGATGAGGGATTGGCCGCGGATCACTCTCCGCACTATCTCCGCCGACACCGAGAGCAAGACACAAAGTTTTCTTCTTTGTTTACCTCATTTAGCTTAAAGCTCGTAGACACAATCTCAATGAACATCTGTTGTGTATTTGGTAAACAATATATATCTTTAATACATTACCATTGTCTTGGGTGCATCTTTGCATTCTAAATTGCAGCTCCCAGGCAAAGAAGCTTAATTGCAATTTTGCAAGTCTAATGTATCTGGATCGGGAGATAAGGTGGGCCAGGGAATATGGCTTCAACACAGAACTCATGGCCATCATTTAAAAGTGATATTCAATTCTCCTGTAGCTGAAAACTGAAAACATATTAAGATTCTTAAAGTGTAAAACACATCTAATCTTTAATCGTTAACAGTATTCAAAATTTCTGGGCATATGCATAACTATTACCCCTCAGTCTAGAGCATACATTCTAGGAACTGATAGGGAAACAAAACCCAGTGTAAAACCATTCGGCTTTCAGAAAAGAAAAAGAAAGGTTTTAAGGTAGGTGAATGGAGGGATGAGCATTTATTATGAACTATAACTTTAGTGGCATGCTAATAGAATATGTCCTCGCGCTAAGTTAGGGCAGGACATCACACTACAGTTTCTTGGCCAACGCAGCTCTAACTATTATATATATCATTGATCACCGTCTCACGGATGAGATGGAGCATTGTACATGTTGCAGCTGTTTTGAATCATCCTGGCTGCTGTGCCACGCACCATAATCTTTCTGATTTCCATGATGGATGCCTTCTCTCTGACACAAAGAACACTCCTGCTGAACGGCGGTTGCAGCGTACAAATTTAAAACTTAAAACTTCACTCAATGTAAGCAACACAAAATATGGATTTTGTTCAGGGGGAGAGAAATTGATCGGGATTGTCGCGAAATACTGAATAGTAAAAAGATTGCAAAGGCCAGGACTATTTGTTTTGAAGCTTTCTCATGGGAGGAACTTTTCAATTATTCATCTGAGACTCTGTTTGAACTGAACTGTTTGGAGACCTTCAGACAGCAGTCATGGTCTTCCTCAGTGACAGGAGTGGTATTATATATGTTTATTCTGAATCAAGTCAATTGCTTGTGAAAAAATACATACATTTGAATAATGAACCCACTAAAGTTCCCATGCCGCTAATCCTGGACATTTACTGCAGTATGATTCCCCCATCATGAGTGCTAACTGTCCCTAGTCTAAGACATGCTACAGTGGCCTGGCCATTAGAATATGCCAGTGGACATAATGTTTTATGTTGCAGCAGATGTGATGGTTGCGAACGAGTACTGCTTTAATATGAAAACATCTTGTACCGCCCTTAACCGGTTCAGAGACCTATTGAAATAACGACTGATTCCCTTACACCCTGAATCAATAACACATACCGTGTGGTTGAAACATTTATTGATTCATCTTATCTAGTACTAAACCAACTGGTGTCACAACATGCTCATTGTGCAAATACAGGTTCTCCCCTGGCATGTCACGTAAAATAAATTAACCTCTGATTTGAATTTGCGACTATGCTAATCTGTGCACATATTTTGCTGTTATTTTATTTTTTGTTGTATGATAATGTTAAATAGAAATAGCTAATTAATATTACTCTTTCTATTACATATTCTAGTATTGTATCAGCTGCATTATAAATAAGTCAGATGTAAAATAGAGAGAACATCAGGGTAGACTGGGCAATTCTTAGCCCAATCTTAACTGAATTCCTACTGGATTATTCATTCCCCCAAATGAGGCGCACCTATGGTTCGATCTCAGTGGGCGAGCTGGTTTGCAGTCCCGATGACTTTCTATGCTAGCCCAGAAAGGGAACATAAAAGAAGCAAGCTCATTCTGGATTGAACATCCCAATAGGTGGTCATCAATCTACAGGTGATGGAAGACAAACAGACTGGCTGTTTTCAAATGGAATTACACTTCGTTAAAATCAGGTGATTGGATTTGTTTTATTCCAACCACGTAAAATAGTGAGCAGTAAACCAAACAAGAAGCAAACAAAAGATTCCATAATCACTTGTCTTGCCTTTATCACAGTTTGAACAACGGCAGGCTGTAGGGAGAGCATTCCACATCCATCCATATTGTACCACCTGCATCAGCCAAGATGTTTGTTGTCATTGAGGCACGAATTCAACAATTAACAACCAGCACCACCAGCAAGTCTTTCTTATTCCCATACCTCACAGAGGCATGGGAATAACACTTTTTATAACACCTTTTTCCCTGGGTTATTTTCTCTGACAGTGTCATTATTATTCCACCAAGATGTACAGATGCTTGATAAATTATTATACTTGTTTTCAATCAGAAGAAAGAACTTTATATCCAGGACCTCAAGAGAGAGGCGTACAACAGAATATATACTGCAAAACACACCTCAAAAGATAACCTACAAATCACCAAAATTTGGATTCACCAAATACCTTAAATCAGTTCAGTTCATTTTGTGGAGCAGGTTGCCTTGCATTGCATTGATCCACCAGGAACACTCAACTCAGTGTGACTAAAGGCCATAATGTCCCCTGTTTCTGGACAAATACACACAAACACACACGCCAAATTAGTTTTGTGGAAGAAACACTGGGAGTGCCTACACACTGGCTCACTCTGCTCTGGCACAGAAAGTGCAAGCAAGTAAGCAGTGAGTGACGAAAAGTGATGATGGCTAGGTGCCGACATCAAGTCCTCCCTAGGTCAGGAAGAGCTGGAAAGCTGGCCTCGGACGGAGTTCAGTGACTGCATTTACAATTAGAAAGATGTATGAGTGCAGGACCCTGGACGCCACTCCATCAGGGACAAGGCCATATGGGCATGGCCATTTGGGCCTAATCAGTAGAGCTGGGTAATCAGTAGAGCTGTGGTGTTCACTCAGGACTGAGTCATCAGTCCAATAAGCTGCAGCTGATGCAGACCTGGTGGTGGAGAAATTGGAAGAAGTCAGTTATCAGGAAGCGTCTGTTGAAACAGGAAGGCTCTCTGGCTCCCAGGAGACAAAGTGTGGTTAGACACCGAGAGTCCTGTTTTGGAAGTTTTTCTTCTGTTTCATTTTGAGTCTTTATTCCTGTTGCCTCTCAGTTTTTCATTACATCAGTTTTATTGTGCGTTTACCGGTATCTGTGAGTGTGTGATGGGGTTTGTTTTTTTTGGTAAAGGGAAATGTAATATTTTTGTGCACCAAGGCCGAAACACGTCTGAAATGATTAAATGAAAAGATAGTTGCCAAACGGCTCAGAGCACTTCATTACATAGAGCTGTTCTCCAACTCTTGGCAGAGTCAAACCACTAGAACATTTCAAGGTATTCCTGCAGAGTGCTTTTTTATAAAGGACGGTTTTCTCAGGAGAAGACTTTCTGAAGCCATTGTCCTCAAAAGACTTGGTTCTTACAAAAGCGGGAACCTCAAAAGAGATTCTTTCGATTCTTCCGTGCTTCTGACAGCACAGAAATTGGAAAAAGAATGTTGCTTCAGAGACTAGTCATCTGGGATGGGTATAAATCCTGATTGGGAATGCTTGTTGTAAAGGGGTTCTGCTGAGAGAAAGAATATTGCCTAGCAAACAGTTCTAATTAGAATGGGATGGGCCTGCGGGTCTTATCACTCAATAGACACTTTGTTGAATTTCCTCCAAAGCGCAATTGATTCCATAGTAATTTAATGGTGTTTGAGGGGGTAAACTAAGGAGTTTAGCTTGTTGAAGTGTCACACTAATATTAATTGTAATGAATGAGATGCTATTCATGTTTGGATCGGGTTTGTAATAAAGAATACAAGCTTAACAAAAATTGCAAGGAAAGGCAACATGTAGGTATAAGGCAGAACACAAAGATGACCATATCGCTCATAGCTCATTGATTTAAGTCTATTCATTCATTCAAAATCATATTAAATATTAAGTGGAGTTACGCATGCAGTCATTTATATAATCATCATCATGTTTTGTTTAACGAAGCGAACACACTGTAAGGAATTCATAACACATCAGTGTGTTACCTTGGTGTCAGGGTTATGCCTCACCAGATTATCCCCTCTCTGCTCCTATTCATACAACACATTTCTTCCCTCCATAATAGCTGAGAGAAACTTGGGATCAAATGCCCAATTTACAAAGTGGACATTATAATGCATGGACCCTAACAGCAGAAGAAGCAGTGGAACAGTTAAATCCTCAAATCTAATCAGTTCCAGACAAATGACCCAAGGTATACAGAGATTACCTGCCAGCTCACGTCCAGACGTACAAAGAACTTCTTCTGTTCAGCGGTTACTCTGGCAAAAACAAGATGAGCAAAAACAAGAGTCTGGATGATTGCAAAATGGTTGCATCCATTCCCTTGGTTAAGTAATATATCAATATGAAATATCTCACACATTAAACATATGTGTTTACATGGGCTTTTCCTCTCAGCCCTAAACCTATCTCTCTCTCACTCCCTCTCTTGCTCTGTCTCCCTTTCTCACTCTAATCTGCTCTGTTTATTTTTCTCACCCTCACTCCCACTTGTCTCTCTTGCTCTATCACTCTTACTTACACTCAATCCACCTCTCTCTCTCTCTCTCTCTCTCTCTCTCTCTCTCTCTCTCTCTCTCTCTCTCTCTCTCTCTCTCTCTCTCTCTCTCTCTCTCTCTCTCTCTCTCTCTCTCTCTCTCTCTCTCTCTCTCTCTCTCTCTCTCTCTCTCTCTCTGAAGCTCACTCTCTCTCTCTGAAGCTCACTCACTCTTTCTCTCTCCCTCACTCTCACTCACTCCCTGTTTCTCTTTCTCCCCCCCTCTGTCTCTCTTGCTCTTTAACTCTCAATCCCTCTCTGTCTCTCTTTCTCGCTCTCATTCTCTCATACTCAATCCCTCTCCGTCTTTCTTTCTCACTCTCACTTTCTCTCTCTCACACTCACTCCCTCCCTGTCTCTCAATCTCACTCTGACTCTTTCTCTTTTTCCTCTCTCTCCCTTCCTCTCTCTCCCTCTCTTCCTCCATCCCTAGCAGATCTGTCAGGCGGAGTCCTGGCTCTGCAGAGGCATTAGATGGAGCGTAACACCAGACGACTTCTCCATTACCCCATGCCTCGGACATGGACATGCTCTGGATCTCAGGGCTGGCTGCCAACAAGGCGGTTTGAGACGTCTGCGGAGAGGGGGGGGGGGGGGGGGGGGGGGTCTTTCCTTATTGGTGGACCTGACAGGGAGAGACGTCAAGGGCAGGTGTCAGAGTTACTCAGACCAACCTCATGGCATCAGGTCCCGGGCCTGAGAAACCGGGTTTATTCAAAATATGATGAATGCAGAATTAGCAAAATAAACACATTATTACGTCTTGGTTTTGTTGTTCTTTTTGTCTGTTTAATCTGTTTTACATTGCAATGAAAGTACTGTGGCTACGTTGAACCAGTCATCATTTTCTGTACGTTTGACCTTTTGCCATTGGTAATTGCAATGGAATTCTCCACTAAGGCCGCTTTGCTAAATGTTTATCGACTGTTAAGGTCACCATTGTATGGAAATCTGCAGGAACTTGAGAAAACGTAAACTCCCGCCCGTCAATACACAAGTGGTTTACGATGAAAGGTCATGGTAATCATGGGGACGTTGGGACGGAAGAGAAATGTGAAAGGTTCACAGCCAAGGTACGTGTGGTTAAGGACAGGCTCCTCTGATTGGATAATCCATTACATAGGAAGACAAAGAAGCACTCGCTGTGCTCTGACCATTATGTTGTCTATGGGGCTTGAATGTTGGAAAGAAAAAAATAAATGTTAGAATTCATCTTTTTGAATGAGGGGAGAGGAGTGAAAGAAAATGTAATATATTCAATATAAATATGTAAATATAAGTATCAAGTCTTTGGTCGGCCGTAAGAGATTCAAGGGAATTGTAATGAAAAAATCAAGTACATATCAGGATGCAAATCTATTCAATACATTTATGAGTCCTCTTTTTGAAGGGAAGCGATAAGCAACACAACGAGAGATTCTTGATTTCTCCAGTAAATATTTTCCTTTGTATTTTGACCAACTGATTTGCTCTGCTGGGTTGATGTATTGCTTGTGGCAAAGTGTCAAAGAAAAAATATCTATCCATTATTATCTGTCCATCCTCAAGTCAGCTTTGTTTCCCTGCAAGCCGGCAGAAACACACAGACACGTCACTCTGTCTCTCCTCCCTCCTGTCTCTCCTCCCTCCTGTTTCCCTCTCCCTAAACAATGCTCTTAGAATAAAGTGAACACAGCCAGCCAAGAGAGAAAGCTCTTTCCTGATTATTATTGCGTTCGATTGTAGCGCTGACAATGGCAAAGGTAACCAACAGAGATCGAGTCTTGAGTTAGAATTGAATAAATCCATAGCGAGATCAATGGTGACAAACGTGGATCAGGAGACATCTCGCGGAGAGGAGAGACGAGTATAAGTGTTTTGACAGAGGTGGCAGGGTGTCATTGAGGTTAGCTCTGTCTTTTCTTACGTTATTCTTTCTTGACAGTCTCGTTTCGTCTCTGGCATCGTTCGTGTTTGATTTGTTCTGGTGTATTCTAGCAGGAGGCAGAGGCGTTGCTGGCCTTGGACAGCTTGAGGTGTGTTTGTGAGTGTTTGTTTGCCCTTATCGAATATTAATGCTGATCAGGGTATTAAAGAGTGCAAGGTACCTAAATATAGAACAAATGAAAAATATGTCAGTTTCTTACTTTCCTGCAGTATCAAGGTGGAGGGAATACATGAGGTCTGTCCCTGTCATGCTCTTTCATGCAAAGATTTAATATTCATGAAATCTATCTGCAATCATGTCCTCAACTCCCTCCTGCACATGGAGCCACATAAGGACAGTCACAAATATATATTACCCCCCACACACACACACACACACACACACACACACACACACACACACACACACACACACACACACACACACACACACGCACACAGGCAGGCACACACACACACACACACACACACACACACACACACACACACACACACAGGCAGGCACACACACACAGGCACACACACAGGCAGACACACGGACACACACACGGACACACACACACACACACACCAAGTCCTCAGAAGTGGAGATGATGTGCAAATCTAGGGCATGCTGGGAGCGCTGATGGGCATTGGAAGAGAAACTGTGGCCATGAATCAGCCCCCTCCCCCCCCCCCCCCCCCCCCACACACACACACACACACACACCACTCTCCATGCAGAGTTGAGGGGCTACAACTGGTTTCAGCTGGAGGAGATACAGCCATTACGGCAACCCCAGGGACAGGGGGGGGGGGGGGGGGGGTCCTCGTGATAGTGGAGAGGCCCCATGGCGCTGCAGTGGTCCGTCCACCCACCTGAGGCTTTGGTGTGAGCTGTCCCCGGAGATGGAGATGGGCTCCAGGAGATGGGGGGCGGGGGCGGGGGGAGGGGGGTGGCCCCCCCGGGGGGAAATGAGCAGCCAAGGATGTGGGAGTGATGCCAGGGAACGCTCTGACGTTTGAGTGTCTGACAGGGCTTCCAGGGGGAAGTTTTTGTCGTCACAGTTGGTAAAAGAAAGAAAGAAAAGCTACATCCAGAGCTCATGCATATGTAGTTCCTATATTTAGAGCCTGTTTGAGTATCTTCAAATGGATGTAGAAAGATTTGAGAAGTTTGTAATGTTCAGTACACGGGCTCAGATATTTGTTGGGAGGAGTGGGGCAGGGGGGGAGGGGTTAAACCTGGGAGGGAATGATGGACTCACTCTAGGGGGCAAAGATGGACTGACATGTTGGCCTCATGCAGATTGTGGAGTTTGGATAAACAGACAAAAATAAACACAAACACATGCACACACACACACACAAGCACACACACACACGCACACACATTGACACACACGCACACACACACACACACACACACACACACACACACACACACACACACACACACACACACACACACACACACACACACACACACACACACACACACACACCACACACACTCCAATCAGGACCAGTGTGTATTTGTCAAAGGTGAACTGTCACTCGAGATGTCAGCACCATCACTCATCATGAGCGTCAAAGCAAAGCGACACATACTCCTCCGCCTTCCGTGTGTGTGTATGTATTTATACATTTTCCTGTGATCTTTCAGAATCATTGAGGATTCTGCTGCAACTATACTTGGCCTGCCATAGTTTAGTATTTTAGGACAAGATATATGGGTATATTTGTATGATCCACCAAAGTACTGGAGGCTGAAAAAGGGGGATTTCACGCCTTTGCATATAATGCCAAAGGACAAACACCGCCCCTTCTGTGTGACCTTTGTTACGGGCAACAAGAGCGAGCTTAATTCAACAAGCCAAAATAAGCTCAGCGCCAGCTAATGCGATCTCTTTGATTTGTTTTTCTCTGCCCATTTTCAAGAGGGAGGCTTTTCCAGGCACTCTTCCTGTTTCGACTTAGAGCAGGGTGCTGATTGCTCAGCCATTAAGGAGAGAAAGGACACACATAGCAGGGAGAAGGCTGCTTGTTTATCAAATCCTGTCCGTTGGAGTCTGTAAGCCTCTAATCCATCTCAGAGTCCTCTGCAAGAGGGAGGATGAGGAGGAGATCCACACCGCTGTGACGGGGCTGTTACACTCCCGGGAAACTGAAAGGACGTTTTCGTAGAAAGAGACCGAGACAAATAAAGTAGAATGGTTTATTCCCTGCATCTACGCATATGAGACCTTCATGAAATATGCATGGATCCAAACTGTAGTTTACAGATGATTTAAATTATTTCCTTTAATCATCTTTTTTTATTTTTGGAAAACAAGACAGCATATATTATGCGGCCTTTATGAAGCTTATGAATTCAAAGGGAATTCATTGCCACATCCTCAAACTGAAGCTAATGTGCTCCTGATACGTTTCACCAGGCAGGAACACACCTGGGATGCTAACCAACACAAATCCTAAAGTGACAGTTGGGTCCATTCCAACGATAACATCCACAACCACACTCTCTGAACAGCCAGCCACAAAAGAGCAAAACAACTGCTTCAGAAAGTATTCCGACATGAGCACAACCCTGCGACAACAACACAATCAACAAACTGTGAACAATACAAGCCGTCCATCTCAGCCTCCCTCACGAAATCCTCCCCGGTGACACTGAGTAACTGGCCAGACGAATATTTGGTCTCTTCATGTGTGAAAAAAACAGTCACACTTTGTTCGCCTCTTCATGGCTGGCCTGCTCCTGGTGAGGGGGGGTCCCTGGAGCAGTGGTTCTCCAATGGGGTTACACATACCCCTAGGGTTACTAAAGGGGTAAAAAAGGAAGATCAAAAAAGCTAGCCAATCGAAAAATTGAGAAAGTGGTTGAACTGTAAATTTGAAAACAAGGAGAAAATGGAAAGAAAAGAAAGTGCATCCAGGGACACCAAATTATCGTCAGTTTCAGGAAGAATATGTTGGAATGGGGTTCAAATCCATATGCTCTGACCCTCCCCTGGCGTTGGGCTTCTTTTGTGAGCAGAAATTAGCTAACAGTCTTATGAAGCACAGGCCCATGTTTCTCACTAAACTGTAAGTATTTGCACCCTTTTAATGTTCATGTTAACCCTGACTATAGAACACATTATTTATGATCATTTTATAAAAAAGTGCCCAAAAAATGTTGTGCCGGTGAAGGGATTACTCGGCTGAAAACATATCTTAGATGGGGTACACTCATAGAAAAATATGAGAACCACTGCCCTAGAGGCTCAGAACCATCCAGCCACCTTGACCTGCGCCGGGGTGTGGAGGTGTGCAGTCCCACCCGAAGGCGCCTGTCACGGTACGTATTCGCTCGAGCTGGAAACACCTAATTACCCGGACGTTGGGCCCAGGGAGCCACCTGGGGCACCCACTATATTACATTATCTGATTTCCAAGTGTTTAATGGGATGGGCCTCAGGGGAAGACAGGCGTAGCTGATTAGGGAGGACCTTCGTCGCCAGCCGTCAGCAATCAACATTGTGCCAAATATTAAATTAAAACCCAAACGGTGCCAAGTATGGATGGATGGAAACTGAACTGTGACGCCCCTGGGCAGTCCCTCTGTGTGTCTGCCTGATAATGAATCTCTGGCTCATCCGTGTTTAATGCTCATCCCCCCTGTTGGGCTGCACACCTCGGATTACTCGTTGCCGATTTGTTGAAAACACATCCTCTTCTTCCTCCCACCTCTCCACTTGGGTTGCCGTGTGTCCAGCCACAAGATTCAACAACGGCTAATCGTTTAGTTGCAGCTGGTAGCTTGGCACGCTTGGACCGCTTCCAGGAAGCCCACTCTACTGCTTCCATGAAAGGTTCCTCACAGGAAGCCCTGTGGTATTTTACTTCTTGTGTGGCACAGCTTTGTCTGCTAAACTGTGTAAGGCGACTGGAACCGTACCGCCAAAACTGATAATACGGGAGGACTACATGCAGCACACTTGGTGGTGAAGTGTGCATGCATCATTTGGACGGAGTCTGAGTAGGATACTCATAGTGCCTTCAAGCGGTAGCATTAATTATTTGGAGAGAGCCAGTAAATGCTTGTGTGCAAAACCAGCTTTGTCAGAATGAGTGGATGACTGGACAACTGAGTCGCCCTCTATCGTAAGATGAGTCGCTTATGGAAACCGGACACTTTTGTACGACTTTCACACTCTGATTGTTTGAAGTGTGATTACCAATCTTGCACTGAGTGCTGCAAAACACTGGTATTTACAAAAGACAAGCAGAGGGAGATGAGTTAATGGGTAATCAAAATGATACAGTTGATGCATCACTCTCAAGGACATCTTGATCAGCCACCCTGGAAGTGTCTTTCGCAAATAGGCCCTTATCTGTCCAAGCAACGACTGACACAATTACAGCTGGCTACTCTTTTTAACTGCAGTCTGCATGAAACCTGGCATTGGCTGATAACGAGAAGTGGTTATAAGCTTAATAATGCAAACCTATGTCACCCAACGTTTAGAAGAGCAAGCACGCAGCCTTTCAACTCATTCCCAGACCCGTCTCCTCTATCTGTGTAGCTATATATCCCCTGACAGCGGGGAGCAGGACGTGCCTCTGTGCATAAAATAAGGAATAAAGGTTCTTCTACTGAGGTAGCTGATGCTGTTTCTACCAATCGGTTTCCTATCCCAATGACACCGGGAACTCAAGGTGATACAGTCTGCGACACACCTCAACGTTTGATTGGGCTTCAACAAACTCATAGTAATCTTTTCATTTTTTAATCAAAATGACATTTATCCTTGATTTACTGGTGCCGTTCTTACCTTGAGTCTTACCTTGTCAATGATTTAACTGCCATTCATTATTTGTTAACATTTTATGTGTAACATTTAGCGGGGCAAAAGTGTTATATTAATATTGTAAATGCCTCTGTGGACTGGAATCAACGACAATTGTAATTGTTTGCGTGTATGGCTGTATGTATATATATAATTTCAACAAGACTATTTTGTTGTATTCAATATATATATAATTTCAACAAGACTATTTTGTTGTATTCAACTTCCTGTCAAGATGTTAATTGAAAATAGCTACCCGTGCCCAGGAATGTCTCGGATACACAGGGAATCACCACACTCCATGGCTGGTTGGAAGCCCAGGAGGGCATTTATTCGGAATAACTCTACAAACCCACGTGGGGACAATGAGAAATAATACGCTGACTCCGTGAGCCAGGGAAAAGAGGGGGACCATGGGCCGGATTCACAAAGCATTCTTAAGAAGAAAAAAGTTCTTAAGTAGCACTTTTTTTTGTTCTTAAGTTTTATCTTAAGAACACTTTAGTGAATCCGGCCCCATGTTCGGTTCTCTCGGGTAGCAGGGGGTCGTTCCCGTCGGCGTTCCACTTCACGGCTATCGGGCCTTGGCCGGGGTGCGTCCTCCTTGGGCAGTGGCGGTTCTACGTCCACTTACGCCCCAGGGCAAGACTTCCTCCAAGTGGAGAAAGTCATTGAAAACCGCTATGCAATGCGGGGTTTTGTTTCACTGCTCGTGGCGCCCCCCACAAATATGGCACCCCGGGCCGTGCCTAAATACGCCACTGTCCTTGGGGCCGGTTGGGATCGGCTCGGTTTACCTTCCGTCTGCTTGTCCGTCCGTGGTTCGGGCTTACTCCGGTTGCTCCCGGCTCCAACTGTGCTTGGGGACAGGGGAAAGCGCTTTTTAAAAATGGTACCTCGTTCGCCGACCCAGGTGTTTCCTATCTCTCCGATTAGTGTGCCGGAAGGGACGTCCTCTGGCTCTGCCTGCTGGGTATGGGCGGTACACGCCCTCCATAACCTTCCCTGGGCCGTCCGGCCCCGAGGGGAGAGGTTGCCACAATATCAATATACAGGTATATACTGTATATAGGCCTATATAGTTGCAAGAAATATGCAAGAAATTTAATAAAAAGGGAAATATATCTTTTTCATCATTAGAATGTAATTTTCCAAAATAGTTAATTTTCTACTTTAAAACGCAACAGAGCAGGGAAGCTCTGTTGAGCGTATAATACATAACAGTGCTCACCCCTATCTTCATGTCCTATATACCTTGCTCATATTTCTATTCGCAGGGTGAACCTCGAATGTTGCGGACGTCGGTTTGAAGATACCGTCCTGACATGATCTACCGAGTTCAGGAGGGCACATTTCACTGGCCAGCACCCGCCGACAGCACAACGCTGTCGGAGCAGTAAACAACACAGAAATCCGCGGACAACAGTGAGGGCTGGGAGAGTCATGATGGGGATAACGCATCATCATTATGGGATGGAGCGGGAGATACATGGAAGAGGAGAGGCCATAACTTGGTTTTTGACAGCAGCACTGAGTTAATACCGGAGCTGTCAGAGCCGATTGTCTGGAGGCTCCGCCCTATCGCCAGGGTTACGTTGTTAGTCCCCGTATCGATTCATCGTTCTACAACAGCTAGACTTCAGGCTCCAATGCATTCATAGTTCCCTCAGCATATTTATGGTTGTGCGCCACACACTCTTGGGAGGTAAGTTTCAACCACGAGTTGCATTGCACTTGACACCAAACATTTGAAAGAAATGAAAATATGAATTAATTAATTTGTGATAGGCTAACTGTCTACATTTTTGTAGACAGTTGAAATTCAATTCATTTTTAACCTGCATGTTCTCGGTGGTCCATACTATTTTTGGATAAGAGGCAGAATTAACAGTATTATTATAATCAATTTATTCATGTATGGTATTAAATTAATAAAACAATTTATGTCAAAGAACACATTATTTTTGATCACGTCTTTTCCCTATTGCATTTCTCATGAATGCATTCAACACCGATACGTCCATTCAGAGTACATATTCATAAGGCATATTTAGCCAATTAGCTCAAAATTTCCTCTCCGAAGGCAAAAAACTTCCGAAACTCATTAATCATCCAGCTTCCAAAAGGACAATACCATCCTCTGCGTGCATAGTTTAGGACACCAAATATAACTATGAAATATAATTCTGTACGGATGTAATAAGTCCTTGTCCATAACTCAACAACAGTTCACAATTACCCTCCACGGTTGCTTTGCTCGCTAAATTGCAGCAAGCGACAAATTAATTTCTTATTCATGTTAATGAGAACATTTGCAAGCCCTGGACACAATGACAAATTCAAACTATTCCTTTTCCAACGGTGGGTCATGCTGACAAAAGATGGCATTCAAAAGGGGAGATAAAGAAAATGAGTCTGCCACAGTCGCAGGTTTCTTAATGGGAACTCACATCCAACAGCCCTTTCAAACGTCGCACTACCACAGGAATCATTGCTCTTGATGAGCATTGAGGACAAAATACACTAAGTTAAATAGCTCTACACTAGAGCTATTTTCAATTAACATCGTGACAGGAAGTTGAATACAAAAAAATTGTCTTGTTGAAAATGGTGTCAAAGTAGTGTGACCCTAAAGCTTTAATTTGTATTACAAGCAAATGGCATTCGACACAATGCCATAAGGGTGGGGACCCAGCCAGGTAGGCAGGGGTTAGTGGAGGTTCAGTTCCTCGCTCCGTCCGTTCTATCAGTCCTCCTGGACGGCACTGCCAGTGACTGCACGGCCAGAGATGCCTGAACATCCTTTATACAGCCTCGGGGGGAAGCCATCAGATCCATTTCTCTTCTGTTGCACTAGACTTTTGTATTCTGTTGGCGTTTACACACACACACACACACACACACACACACACACACACACACACACACACACACACACACAACACACACACACACGACACACACACACACACACACACGACAGCACACACACACACACACACACACACACACACACACACACACACTCACACACACACACACACACAAACACAGACACACATTCATGCACAAATTCGTTTGCATACACACACACACACACACACACACACACACACACACACACACACACACACACACACACACACACACACCACACCCACACACACACACACATCACACACACCACACAGCACCCACACGCAGACACACACACACACACACAGACACACGGTCACATAGCATACTATGGTGAAACTATGGTGAAATTCTCTCCTTCCGAGACAGGTTAGAGACATGATGCTGGCTGGCTCCTTCCCCACTCACACCACTGGCTTCATTAGTGTTCTGGAACTACAGAAATTTCTCTGCAGGATGCATGGCCACATTACAGTAACAGACTAATTATGGCTGAGCAAAACCAGCAAATTCCTTTTCCAGTGATGTTTTCGTGTTAAGTCCTTGCCCTAAATTCGTTACCTGGATTTACATATTAATTGATTTGATGGTGGATAAATGGATTGCACTCGAGGCCCCATTAGCCGCCGGCAGCGGCGCGGGGCTGAGCGTTGCCAGCTAGTCGCAGAGCGTCCTCTCACCTCCACATAATGTAGTGCCAGCAATTAGCCTTGCAGCGGTTTCCATCTGGTGTGGGCCCGGAATGGGGCCTGATTTGCTGCTCCGGTAGCAAGCGATCTCCATCAAGGAGGTCGCATCAGCGTTCAGAGGAGCCAAATTAGCTACCATTTGACGGACCAAGCTTAAAATTGGATTTTAACAATTTAACATCGGCAAATAGTACATGAAATTGTCTTTGGCTTCAAAGTTCCTCACAACTAGCACATCAGTCCATTACCATCACTTGGTAAAAATAAAAGTATTAAAAAATAGTAATGTGTAATTGTCTTTGGCTTTCAAGTTCCGAACAACCAGCACATCCCATAATAACGCTTCAAAAAAGACTGTTATAAGCAAAGGCTCCGCTCCGTTAACGATGTACTGCCATATTGTGTATTGCAAGCATACGCAATGGGATGGTTTTAATTTGTATAGGGGTGATAAGTGAGTGCTTTTCTTAGATGATCTATGGCACCTCCGCTCCGCTCTGTATTATGCATTGTATTGCAAGCATACGCAATGGGATGCGTTTTAATTTGTATAGGGGTGATAAGTGAGTGCTTTTCTTAGATGATGCACTTGATTGGCACCCCCCGCCCACAACACACACACCACACACACACACACACACACACACACACACACACACACACACACACACACACACACACACACCACACAACAGACACACAAACACAGACACACAGACACTACACACACACACACACACACACACACACACACACACACACACACACACACACACACACACACACACACACACACACACACAAACTACACAGACACGGAACTACAGCACACACACATACACACACACAACACAAACACACACAGACACACCACCACACACACACATACACACGCACGCACGCACACACGCACACACGCACACACAAACACATGCACACGTACATACACAGAGAGAGAGAGAGAGAGGGAGAGAGAGAGAGAGAGAGAGAGAGAGAGAGAGAGAGAGAGAGAGAGAGAGAGAGAGAGAGAGAGAGAGAGAGAGAGAGAGAGAGAGAGAGAGAGAGAGAGAGAGAGCGAGAGAGAGAGAGGAGAGAGAGAGAGAGAGAGAGAGAGAGAGAGAGAGAGAGATGCAGACTTAACTCCAGAAGAAAAGGGATCTCATTTCTTCTCAATTTGATCCATAATGTTGTTGGTAATCATTAGAGAGTGCTTCACCCATGGTTTGAAGGGGCCATCATGAAGATAATCTGGTCAGGCCTTGTCTTGTCTTCTTTCCTGAAAACTGCTTGACTCCATCTTGTTTTTTCTGTCCATTTAAATGCTTTCAAATGAATTACTTTTAATTTGAATGCATTTTGAATGAATATTGTAAATATACGTCCAAACTAAACATTATCTGTCGTACAAAAGATGGAAAGTATGAGCATCCCTTCAAATAAATACTCCAAAATATAAATATACATCAATGTTAGCCAAATGTACCATGGAACTTTTTACAAATTTTTCCAAAAATATATTTAGCCATAAGAAAATCAAGATTTGAATCAGAATTGAACATGGAAATCCCATGGTGCAAACTTCATCGCCATGCCTCTGAGCTCCATTTCCCTGACCCGTTTAGCAGCTCTGCTGTTCTATTAACTTAATGTTACGTAGAAGGCTACCAAGGCTATTAGGCCGTTCTATGGAACATTATTCTCATCTGAATTTATCAAAAAACCTTCCATTTCCTGCTGTGTGTGTTGTTCATACGCTCCCCGGGAGAGTCCTATTTTCCTTGATATGACTTTTCATGTGTCACCATCTGTCACCCTGTCTTTTATGATAAACGAATAAGCCGTTAAGTGGGTCTAGGTGGTGATATAGCTAGCAGAGTGATCACGGCGGCTGACAGGCTCATGAGCGCACTTCGTCATTGTTGTGGATGAATCAAGGATAAATGTGACCAAGGGAAGGATATGTCGTCTCTCTCTCCTCTCTCCCTGCTCTCTCCTTGCCTCCAGAGGTCGATTGATCCACAAAAACAAATTCGACAGCTTAACTCAGGATGAGTTGTACATCCTTAAACAGGTTTCCTGCACATGCTGGATCCGATGAGAGAGACTGCGTTCGATTCGGGATCATTTGTTTGTTTTCGGATTCCTCATTTCGCGGCAACATCATGGAACTTAATGACACAGCAATATTTAGATAAATATTAAATATGAAATCTGAATTATCCTATGAAATATTACTTCTGGGTGTCATAACTTAATTATTTTACATCACATTGAACATTTATTAATTCAAAAGTTACTATTATTCCATTCGCATACATGAAAAACAGCATTTATGAAAAATATTCTCTAATATTCTCTCTAACAGATGGTATATGCAAAGATTACATAATAATTTCCCATTGAGAGTCTGCTGTAGGAGTAATCGCAACAGCCTGGGCGATTTAACATATGATGACTCTGGTGACACAGACATCATCATTAATATTCATGTCACGGATGTGTGATGGCCGCGGTCATAGGAAAACATCGGAGCTATGATGTGAGAGGGAGAATCCCCAGGAAGATTGAAGAAATGAATCAAGTCAGTGGCGCAGTGTACAGCGAGCCAAACACTGTAGACCTGCAGACAGAGGCATGTATAGACCCACTAAGGGTCATGTGATTTGTGGTTATTTATATTTCTATTATTGCATGCTTTTACATAATCTTTCAAATGCAATGATAATTGGAAAGATCTGTAACACTTTACAGTAAGTGAAATACAGCATTATCATCGGGTTAAGGTTGGGGTTACCTTAGCCAACATGAAAACCAATAGCAATTTAATATTTTACCATGAGAGAAAAGTTAATTTACTGTTATTTAATTTTGAGTTAATGATTATAACTGCCGTAATTGATGTTAATGTTACGGTTATTGTAAAGTGTTAGCGATAGGTCTCAGTAACATCATAAATGAAGTGAGTTGAGAGAGTTGGGGGCTTTCAGAAGGACAGCAGTCAGCCCAGTATCTGTCTGGGATCTGATTGGTGAATGATTGCTCGGCAGCGTTGCTAATCAATGTGCAGAGGCAGAGTGGAGAGAGAAGAAGATGTCACACACATTGTGGGCCAAGGCTGCAGTGTGGGCCTACATACAGGCTCTGATTGGATGATTATTGTCCAATCTGTGATTTGATCCCATTGTTTTCATTTTATAGATAGACTTCTTGCAGAGGGCCAGCCGGGTCCTCATAGGTCAATATAGCGAGGCCTGTTGCAGAATGTGGAGGTAGTAGGGAGAAAGAATTGGCTACTCAATAAGGCTGACGAATACAAGACCCAGGATTCATCGCAGGTCACAATGTTACATAAATCAAAGTCTGGGAGAAGCGAATGGTTCTTAAGCAAAAACAAATACATCAAGGTTAGAGCCAGATCGAGATATTCAGATATGCATCTGGTTTTCATTTCGGAACATGTTTCAATGCCAGCGCCTATCGTATCGGTGTTGACACCAAGTTCTGCTGATAAGGATATAAGAAAGTGCATGATATTAGTATCTGGCAGCGGATGATGTTGGAGCTCTTTAATCAAGATGGATGTGGTGGGTGGAATTCATTTGTTTTGGTGCAAATGCAACATTCAGAAAACTGTGACCATAATATGATTTTAAGATTTAGAGAGACATGTAAAATAAGATGTAATCTTGGCGTGGCATGGAATAACATGTAGTAACAACAGAAACCACTCAGCTTGATTTATTTTTGTATGCCATGGTCTAATGTGCTTTCCAAATATATATATATATATATATATATATATATATATATTTCCAAATATATATATATATATATATATATATATATATATATATATATATATATATATATATATATATATATATATATATATATATATATATATATATTATATATATATATACTGTATATATATATATTATATATATTTTTTTTTAAAGCCGTATAGTGTTTTAGATATTAGAATAATGCAGCTCAGCATATAGTGAATATTCCTAAAGATCATTTTTAATGATTTATATAATCCACACAGGCAACATAGTGCTTTATAAAATATAAATAAATACAAAGATTAAAGAGGCAAAGTAGGCCCAATGAATAATAAATGTACCCTACATGCTTGTTCACTTGTAGCTTATGAGGTATGAGCAGGTTAGAAATTCAGCAAAGTGCTGAATTGCAGGTTGTTAACCTGAATTCGAGCAAAAATCTCATCTCCTGGAAGTTTATTCCAGCAGAGCTAGCATGATAACTAGACACTGCCTCAGACTGTTTTATTTTTACTCTGAGGACAGACCAGCTCCTGAAACCCTGAAGGTCAAGCAGCTTTGTGTGGAGGATCTATTGTCTTGTTCATCGATTTATAAACAGTTTCATTGGGAGTGTTTCTTTATAAATTCATTACCACGGTATAAGTTATTGCAGAGATCTAAGAATTGGTTTAGAGTGTCAAACTTTCCATGTTTTTGTTGAAACTCTAACAACAGACAAAATATTTAGTTGTTTGAGATTTGGCTGATATTATATTAACTGGACTTAACAGAATTTCAGAATTCATCCCTGAATGAATCCAAGATATCAAAAATAGATTTGACCCATCCACAAAAGACTTAAGATAAGCACTAATATTTAAACCTTGGCAAAAAAGGATCATTGTTTCAGATTGTATTTTATAAAGCTGACATGGCACATGTAAACATTGTGCTCCAATCTGTGCTGTGGAGCTCTAAATTTATACATGTTGGGGGTCATGAAATTACCTGACTCTAGATTTAGCGTACATTGGCTCGATGAGATGCACAGTTGGAATAAAGGAAGGCCAAGGATTGGATGGTTGGCTCCAATGCATAGTTGTCTCTGTCTGCAAGACTTGATTCAGTTTAGGATTCCAGCAAGTCAATCACAGTTTTTCGTTCTGTTAGCAATATGGTCAACAGTGTCAAAGGACAGACACTGCTAAGATCCTACACTAACATCATTTTGATATTATCTCTCTTTAATTAATTTCATCCATCAACATCAATGTAGTAGGCCTAATTACAGAAGCATCTAGGGTAGGCCTATTGTTTTTTTTTAAGACTTTAATTACAAAATGTCAATATCCGTTGGCAATCAATGCAAAAATATTTGAAATATTGTAAGAAGAGCATCAAGTGAAGCATGTGGACGGTATATATGTATTTAAGTAAATACCAATAAACTAAAGGAAAGTCTAACTCTGTGTAGCGGAACGTCTCGCAGATGGCACCGCTGCGCTGAGCCGGAGCCTATTACCAAACACACCGCTGCGCTTCCTGTTTACCCTCAGACACAACCAAACCAACACAAGCTACGTCCTCTCTGCGGTGTTTGTGAATGTAGCCGTAGCGTTTAGTACTCAAAATGATTCCCTACACCGTCAACATCAAACTCGCGGCTCGGACTTTGACTGGCACGCTAAATCTGCAGAACAAACCGGCTGTGGACTGGTGAGTACAGCAGCCCTTAGCCTAGCCTGGTTGGCTAACTGGCCCATTGAGACCTGTGTCAGTGAGCTTGCTATGGACATCACCGGTGGATCGGGTCTGGTGTGTCCGCTCTCTGGTGTGCTGACAGTGTGGCGCTCGGAGTGCATCTAGAAACGGTTTAGTGGTAGTGATCGATGAGCAGTGAAGGACGTGTTCCTTTGAAGGGAACAATGCTCCCCTTGTCATTTGAGTCACCTGACAGCTCGTCGCCTACATGAATGTATTCCTGATCACAATCTGTGATGGACGGTCTTATGCTGCGTGCAGTGTATGCATTTGTAGTTTTTGAATCTGTCGAAGCATAACATATGCATTGACATGATTACTAGGCCCATGCAGATAAATAAAGGCACATGATTATGTATTTTAATTGCAGACGTCAGGGACCCCCTTGTTTCCATTGAATTCCTTTGATTGAAGACACCGATAAAGGCTTTCTGGGATGTGGTCAAATGTCAAGCAAGGCTAAATGATAGGCCTATATGCCTTACGATTCTTGGTTAAAAAAAATGCCTTATTCATATATTTTATGTCATATAATATGACTAATAATTATTTTGTTTGTCTTTTACCTATTTTTGGAACTTAACATGCAACATTTAACATGCAGCTTTCCATCACATAACTTTTACCCCTCTGGCTCTGTCACTCATTCTTTCTTTCATATTCCAATTATGCCTCCAATTGTTTTTAATGTTTACCTGCCTCGTAAATACATATCTTTAAATAATAGTATAGGATCAGGGAGATCCTGTTGAGCTTATGAGATAATTACTTTGAATTTACTCCTCACCCTTAGCCTTTCTCCCACACCTCATTCACCCGTGGTCAGTCAGCAGTGACAATAAGGTTTTACTGTCCCTCCCTCCATCCACACCCATTTACTGAGTTTTACCTTCTCGTCTTTGGACTAAAAGCTGAACTGAGACCAGCGTTTCATATTCTTTCCCAATTGCAAAATAGTGTTGCTTCTTTTCCCTGTTTACATTGTTGTTTCTTAATTTTGAATATTGTTACTCTTGCTGTTTTTGTTGTTTTTGTTGTTTTTAGCGTTACCCCTTCCCCATCACTGTACAATGTACATCCTGTGTGTACGGGATGAATTGTATTCTTGAATCCTGAATCTCTGTGCCGTCTCCTGTGCGTCGATATCTGCTCCCCAGGGGCTGGCAGGGGTTGATAGCTCAGGGATGTCACTCCAGTATCCTCATCATCGATCCCAAAACCACCCAGACCATCCAGGTCCTGGAGAGGCACAAGGCCACCGTGGTGAAGGTGAGTCTCCCTGTTTCACATCTGTCATCCCGCTTCAAATTGACACGCTCCATCCATACATTAGTTGTTAGTCGTGTCAATAGCGTCTGTCACTGTTTCCTGGAATTTCTACCGTTTTTTTGCTTGAAATCCTAAATATTTGGCGCCCCTGCCCATTGTCATGTGTTCATGAAGGTCCTATCCTTTTGCGGCCCGTTTGCGATAACTCTAGGCTGTATGTGTTTATGTAAATGGTACTCCATTTACTTTTCATTTTTAATAGTTTATCAACAATAAGCCGCCATTTAAAATGATTACTTTCTCAATCCAGAGCATACTTTTGTCTTATAAAGCTTGGCAGAACTGCCAAATATTTTCCTTCTAGCCAGAATCCAGCACCGTTGATACAGGCTGGCATGAAGAAGTGAAGCAACAGTAAAGGTTAAAAAAAAGACAACAAACAGCTTGAGGTTATTAAAACAACTGATGTATTTTCTGAGATATTATTTTTATTCTGCAAAGTAAGACGTCTCACAAGGGGACAGTAAGTACAGACCCCTGTTTCCTCTCTGTCTCTTCCATTTCTTCAGGTTTTTTTGACTCATTGCATCTCGGTCGTGTCCTCAGTGCTGTGTTTGTGTCTTGGCAGGTGAAATGGTCCCGGGAGAACTACCACCACAGCTTGAGCTCTCCCTACTCCCTCCGGCTGGCCTCGGGAGACGCCTCGGGGAAAATCATCGTCTGGGACGTGGTCAGTGGCACTGCCCACTGTGAGATCCAGGAGCACTCAAAACCCATCCAAGGTATGGACCGGGGCTTCAAATTATGATGATCATACGTGTTATAATCGGATCAGTCGGAATGGTAGGATTTACTTGCTAATTCGATGATTAAAAATGTGATTGATTTATTGTGATATTGCAACTAATCATTACATAAGGACAGGATGTTGTGCATCCTATCCGGCCTATGTTCAACCATTAATCACCTCACATGGAATGGCATTGGAACGATACATCAAACCATCTAAATAAAGATACTGGATGGCTGCGAAAAGTTGCTGAATCCTACATAGTTGAGATATCGACACTAATGCTGCAATCTTTAGAAAAGGCAAGAGCAATGATGAGGAACTTCTCCATTGAGCCATCTCTTTCCTTTGTGAAACTCAAGTCTGTTCTCCACTTTCTGCTTAAATTGCGCAATCACGAAAAGCCATGATCAGCAAAATGTTTGTCATAAAAAAAATTAACACTGAAATTGTTTGGAGTTAAATAAGTTTGTTTGTTCTTTTACTTTTTACACATCGTGCAACACTGCCGAAAGTGCTGGTTATTTGTTTTAATAAACAGCTTCTCTCTCTCCTCTATCACTCTTCCCTCCCCGTACCTCCCCCTCCCACTACCTCCCCCCTTGTGCGCCCCCAGACCTGGAGTGGCTGTGGAACCAAGACGCGTCTCGCGACCTCCTGCTGGCCGTTCATCCTCCAAATTACATTGTTCTGTGGAACGGAGACACGGGCACCAAGCTGTGGAAGAAGAGCTACGCCGAGAACATCCTGTCCTTCTCCTTCGACCCCTTCGACCCCTCCAACATGGCCCGTACGTGCCCACACTCCTCGCTGCCTCGGGCGCCACGCTCGGCAAACTCGACTCATCGGCTGCGAAAGCCGGAGTTCAAATGGAAAATGATTCTGTTTGAGATCCAGCTGTTGAAACCTCCTCTTTCTTTTGACTTTTTGTTCTAACTTTCTCTCCTCGCTCTCTCTGACTTCATCTCTCTCTCTCTCTCTGTCTCTCTCTCTCTGACTTCATCTCTCTCTCTCTCTCTCTCTCTCTCTCTCTCTCTCTCTCTCTCTCTCTCTCTCTCTCTCTCTCTCTCTCTCTCTCTCTCTCTCTCTCTCTCTCTCTCTCTCCTCTCTTCCCTTCCCCCCCCCGCCTCTAGTGTTGACCAGCGAGGGGATCGTGTTCATCAACGACTTCACGCCTGCCAAGCCTCCAGGAAGTACCGGCAAGAAGGTGTACATTGCCAGTCCCCACGCCAGCCCCGCCCACAACAAGCCCGCCCCCGCCCTGATGGCGCCCGCCCCCACTGGAGCCAAAAAGGCACTCAACAAGGTCAAGGTCCTCATCACCAACGAGAAGCCCACGTAAGAGCTATTACTACTTTTCATTTTTTTACACAGACCCGATTTGGGTTTTGGGTCAAATGCTCCGTGGTTGTTGTGCATGAATCATGAATCATTATTCATACATAACAGGACCCTCTTACCGTTCTTCAAATCAATGCACTAGACTTCCCGTGTTACAAATATAGGGCAAATACAACTGTCGGCCAGATGTTTCCTTGGCAACGCAACAAAGGTTTGTGGTTAATGGACTGCATTTATCGACCGCTTTTCTCACCAGTGGCCACTCAAAGCACTTTACAATTGTTGCCTAACATTCACTCACTCATACAAGCATTCACACACAGACGTGTTGTCCGACACCTCGCCAGCTCATCGGACGCAAGTTAGGGTGAGGTGCCTCGCTCAGGGACACCTCGACACTGCTTAAGAGGAGCCGGGGATTGAACTAGCAATCTTCCATTTGCCAGTCAACCCTGGCAGACGGAGCTGACCGGCTAATGTCCCTGAGCAAGACACCTCTGAGCAAGGCACCTCACCCTAACTAGTTCAGACGAGCTGGCTGGCGCCTTGTGTGTCGGACAACACGTCGGTGTGAATATTTTGAATGGTTGAATGTTGGGCAACAATTGTAAAGCACTTTGAGTGGCCACTGGTTAGAAAAGCGCTATATAATATATCCCATCCTAAACAAAATGCAAAGAGCATCAAGTTAAAGATGAAAGTAACTAATATCTGATTATTGTTGGTATAAGCAGAGTATATAAGCAGAAGACACTACGTTGTGGTTTTTTCCACTTCAAGTTCATCATTCTACTGCCTTGACAGGGGATGATTTATTTTTGATGATTATTCAGTTTTAAACCACAACAAAAACTGTCATAACCGGTCGACTGCTGCCATGCAGAAGACGTTCTTTATGGAGAGCCCACCAGCGATGATTCATGTTGCAGAATGTCTGCAGCCTCAATTTAAATTGGATGTTGTTGTAAAAAATATGATATTAGGCATTTCAATACACACTGATAATACACACAATCTATTGTCGAAAGCACCCATCCTTAGTGGGCTGTGAAGGCTGAGAGTCTTCCTTAGCTGTAGAGGTTTCATAAACAGAGAGTTGGCTTCTCTTACCGGCAGCTCTTGATTTAATTTCATTCCTTAAAAACCTCATCTCGAGCTATTGTGCAGTTTGCTGTACTAGCCTTGCTCGATTCCTGCAAGGTGTGCCCCTGAAGAAAGAATTTATCTTGTTGCCTCAATTCCCTAGGGAGGAGGGAAAGGATTGGGCTCATTTATTCCTCCTCACACTGAAACGTGTCAGGAAGACGGAATCCTGCACGGATCATCGCGCAGCCAAACGCTCCTTATGGTCATTCTGTCGTAACGTCTGCCGGTTGAGAACAACACACACCACGCACCCCCCTCACCTGACTGTTTCTCCGTCTCCCATGAATAGACTGGTACGCAGAAGCAGGGCTCCCCATTGGGTCATCACTAAACACTGTTCGATAGACAGAAGGAAGACTGACGTTAGGTACAGCGTGTTCAGTGTGGGATGCATTGCACAGCACGACCCGGGTTGTGCATTGTCCTGATAGATTACCCTCGCTGAAGCAAACTGGCTTCTTTGTGCCTGAAGAGAGACTGCTGAGTGTGCTCATGGTGGAGTCAATTGTCATGTCCGAGAACGGACATGACAATGACATGTCCAAGAACGAAAAAAACCAAGCTGAGCTTTTAGTGTTGCTCGTGAGACATGTGGCGGATTCTCCATACGGTAATGAGAAAGGAAGCCCGTGGGCAGAATGGCACAGTTCCTTTCGTTGCAGGGGCTGGGCTGGACTATAAGCAGTCGATAGCACGTGGCGCGAGACGTGCAGCGCAGGGGTCCAACAGATTTAAGATCTGTTCTCCCACACTGCAAGGAGCCGAGATTAATGGCCGACAGATTTATCACCTTTAACGGCCTTAATGGCTGGAAAACGTGCAAGCTGATTAGTTTCGAAACAGCCGAGAGGGGATCTGGCCCAGAGGCTTGTTTGATGTGCTGCCAGCCTCCCCAGGACACGGTCCTGACTGTCGGACAGCCTTATTTATAACATCTCCCCTGTGCCTCCCTCCACTCTCTCAGCCAATCAGCCTTAATAACAAACTGGCCCTTTTGTCTTACTTTATCGTCTTTATTCTGTATCTTCTCCTCTGGTCTCTGTGTGACTGGATCTCTCGCTTCCTTTTGCTTTCTTTTTTTCCCCGCTCTGCTATTTTGCTCTCACTCTCGCGCTCTCTCACGTGAGTGGCAGTCCCTCTAACCTTCTCTGTGGCTGGGTTGCTGAATGGGCTGTCATTAGACTCCCTAGGGGTACAGTGTTGTATCATGAACAACTCCCACCCAGCCCCGACCAGTCTGGAGCCCTCTGCGTCCACGCAGAAGTCTCACATGGTGTTTGATCAAGACTTGGCGCCTTGTTCAATACGACTTGATTTGGAGGTGGCCAGAGCTGCAATCCAGCTGATTGTCTGTCTAAAACACCACTAAATAGAATACGCACACACACAAATGTACACATACTCACACACGCACGCACGCTAGCCACGCACGCACGCACACGCACAAATAATGTGTTTTGTCATGCAGCTCATGTGTGCCTTACTGCATCTAACTACAACACTCTTTCCACACTCTCTGCATTACGCTCATCAGTTGTCACACTTTCCACCTAAAATGGATAAACAAACATTTAGGGCAGCCAGGATTATCTCACCTAACGATGAAGTCATAAAATATGCCGTCTGCTTTATCTAAGCAAAACAAGCTAACAAGAAAGCCCACAGAGATGTGTGCGTTGATAAATCCGGTTGTCAAATAAAGGTTTTGCCAAATGCTCTGGCAAGAGATAAGTGTTGTCATGGTTACTGCTTATCATGCCTAGTTGCTATGCCTTGCGCCATTCCAATCGCAAAACCTTTTTAAAAAAAAAAAAAAAACCTACGTGACACGCTACCATTTTTTTTTGCCGTGTTAAAATGTCTTACTTTATCTGGTTTGTTATCCACAGCAGATAAAGCCCTGGCAAAGGCAATGTCTCAGTTTAAACAGGGAAAGCTCTTGTTGAATACAAAACACGGGTCGTACATGTGGGGGAAGTGGTGAAAAGCTGGTTTTGTTATATCTTTGTTTTCGTGAGGATGCTGTCGCCATTTACAATCCATTCATGTGTTGCTTGGGGAAATTGTCGTCTTCTAATACAAATGAGAACGCACAAATGCCATCCCCTTTATAAAACCCTCACCCACGCACACACTAGAGCTGTCAATCTTCCTCAAAGACCCATTCGAATTTCATTCCTTATTTTTAATATTCAAATTATGAAGAAAATTATACTCAAATTTAGTCCATTATTTATTTTTACTATTAACCTATACATCGTGTACACAGGCTTAAGCATTGCCAATTGCCACTATCAGCAGGTGGTTTATAAACGCTCTGTCCACTCGAGGGATCCTCGAAGAAAATAATTATATTAGGCGTAGAATCGTATTATATTAACGCCACCTCTCAACGGAGTTAATATAATTAGCGAAGTTATTCGTAGTAATGGAGAGCACTGACTGATTACTGCTGCTGTAAGGTTCTTTATCATTGAATGTGATCTATAACAATTCATTAAAATTACTGGGACTGTATACACATAAAATACGATTTCCGGTTTCCCTTTTATCCGCACCATGGTCGATATTTATTTTCTTTATGGCCGTAGGCAGTGAATTTATCCATTTAACCAATCATATTCGGTTATGTTTGTCACCATGGCCACCATACAAGTTGGGCGGTTCTAACCGCTTATTTACGTTTCTCAACACACATAATCCATAGTGGTAAACTGCAATCATATCATAGACTCATAATTATCACCATCTGTATCTAAATAATACACATTCTAAATAGTTAAATTTTCTTACTATTCTATTTAATTCCCGAAATTCCGGAATTGACACAAAGTCACATAAAACCCACACTCACAAACTTCCCTTTTACAAAACAATAGAAGACAGCTCCTCCAAACTGTACACACTCAGTGTTTCCTCCTCCTTCATCACAACAACGCGTTAGAATTCTTCTCACTGTAAGGTGGCCGTTTCCTTTCAGCCCTCTCGGCAAATCGTCTATAAAATATGCATCCCCCCGACTGAAATATGCATAACGGTGCGTGAGCGGGCAATGGCGGCGCCCGCGTCCTTTGTGCCAGCGTGCAGCCCTCTGCCCCCGTCGCCGCGGCGACGCCGGCGTTCCTATCTGGCTGATATCATACACATGCACACAGCGCTATCACAAACCCAGGCACTTCCTGCTGCTTTATAACCTGCGGAGTTCCTCAGCCACGGCTTAAAGGTTCCCTGGACGCCGTGAGATTTGTTTCCTGCGCTCCGCAGCCTCTCCTTCACCTCCTCCCTCCGCCCTTCATCACAGCCCTCTACCACCACCACCTCCACCAGGAGTTATGTCCACAGAGCTCGGTGACTGCCCCCCGAGGGGCACACTGGAAGCATCGCAGACCGGGGATAATCTCTGGCCCGCGGTGGCAGTTGTTATCGGGGGCTAATTCAATAGGACACCTGCTGGGAGCCGTGATGTGGTTCTGCAAGGCGCCGGCCGGCAGCGCGGCCTCGTGCGGGACATGTTTTTCATTTTAGCGGCAACCCTGAGACTCTGGTCCCCGCCTCCAATACCTTCCGGGAGTCATCGTGCACTCGTCGTTAGGCCGGGCTGTCGTTTGTCTTCTTCCCCTCCACCACCACGCCCCTCCCCACGTCCCTCACCGACGGCAATAACCGGTTCATTAGCCTCACGATCTGGGACATGTTTACTGCAGCATGGAACTCACTTCAGGCTTTCTAAGAAAAGCTATCTGGCAGTAATGAAGGCATAATTGAATGCACTGATATAAATACAGACGACTGTTTGGTAGCCAAATCGGGTTGGGATAGATCTAATAACGAACAGCAATTTGTTTTTGGTTCAGGGTTTGTGATGGTAAATCAGATAAAAGCCCAAACAATAAAGGCAGCATATTCACCTTATTAAACAGCAGGACACCGCAAGGTTTAAAAAAGTCAGCGTAGCAACCCACAGTAGGTGCTTTCTGGAAAAGTAATATTACGTTTGACGAGAAATGCATCTCGCTTCTGTAATATCCTAAAATGACAAAACCAGTGGAAAAGGTGCCAGAATTGAAATAGCGTAGCTCTTTCTGTCTCACCCTCCCTCTCCCTCTTTCGCACTCCTCCCCCCCCCCCCCCCACCCCCCCCCCCCCCCCCCACCCCTCATCTCCGCTCTCTCTCCTCTCCTCTTTTCCCCCTCTTGCTCTTGCTCACTCTCCCCCTTTTGCCCTCCCTCTCTCTCGCTCTGAAAAAGAAAGAACGAAGTTACAAGACTCGATTAGATTTTCAGCATCTGCCGACACGTGTGCCTGTGTTGCGCCACACACACAGGCACGCACGCACGCACACACACGAATATTGTGCATCACAGTCTATCCTCACTCTGCATTAGGCTCATCAGTTGTCACACTTTCCACCTAAAAGGGATAAACAAACATGTAAGGGAGCCAGGATAACTCGCACCTTACCATGAAGTCATCAAATACGCCATCTGACACACACAACACACACCACACACACACACACACACTACACACACACAACACACACACAACACACACACATCGAAACACACACACGTAAACACACACAGACACACCCACACACACACATTTACACCCACACACACACACACACACACACACACACACACACACACACACACACACACACACCACACACACACACACACACACACACACACACACACGTAAACACACACACCTCACTAACGTCGGCCTGTGTTGTGTCTCTCCCCCCAGAGCCGAGGCGGTGACGCTCAACGACTGCCTCCAGCTGTCCTACCTGCCCTCCAAGAGGAACCACATGCTGCTGCTGTACCCCCGCGAGATTCTCATCCTGGACCTGGAGCTCAGCCAGACGGTGGGCGTGGTCGCCATCGAGCGCTCCGGCGTGCCCTTCACCCAGGTCAGGGGACACGCACGCACGCAACCATACACACGTGCGCATACACAAAACCACAAACTGTTTCCTTTTACAAACGGAGGCATGTTGCTCAGGAGGTAAAGACGGTTGGCTGGTATCCTGAAGGTTTCGATCCGAGTGTCGAAGAGTCTCTGAGAAACACACCTCACCCTAACTGCACCCTACGAGCTGGCTGTCGCCCTGCGTGAGTGTGTGCATGAATGTGTGTATGTTGAGAAATATTGTAAAGCAGTTTGCGTTGCCGCTTTTTCGGTTGGGTCAAAAAGCTGGTGGTCTGGGACTGGGCTTGAGACAAATAGCCTGGTTCAGCTTCAAACTGAAATCCAAAGAAATGTTTGACTTGACCTTATCGTGTATCGAAGCTACATAAATCAAAAGTAAAGGTTTTGGAAAAGGGAACCGCAGCAGAATGTAACTCTTCCACCACACTCCCCTGCCCTCATCTGAACCCGGTGGGCAATTAAAACAGTTAATTCCCTTATTGCTTCACTCCTTTACCCCTCCCTTCCTCTCCACAAATCGGTCATTATTTTTTAAAATGATGCTCTGGCTAGAAAGCCGAATACACCCTACCCCTCCACGCTCCTCCTCCCCCTCTCCCCCTCCTTCCCTCTCCCCCCCTGCTCCGAATGATACTCTTGGGAATGGTCTTTAAACATTCCCTCACACACAAACCCCGGTCCTATCAGCCCAAACGTCAAACCTCTGCCATTCAGCAGCACAGCATGGCCCCTCGTCGTAGCCTCCCACCACAGCGGGGGCTGTCTGAAGTGGTGTCTGATGCTCTCTTTTAGTTCTGCTAGTCAGTCGGGGGAGTGTTAGTCATGTGTCCCTTTTTGTTTCAGAAGATAGCTAATTGGAAAACCGAGGACGGGGGGGGGGGGGGGGGGGCGTGGTAATAATAGTCCTAGCATTTGACTGCCCTTTAGTTGATGACCGCAATTAGTTGTTTCTATCCGCAAGCGTTGATTTATAAACTGTGGCCTTTGGCTCCGTCGGGGTTTGTCATTGCAAATGTCCAGCGGAGTCTGTGTTCATGTTTTTCAGATTTGTATCGCACACACGCATGCATACACGGGCCCGCACACGCGCACCCACCCACCCACGCTCTCAGAAACAGTACACGATGTCGTCATGGGAGCAGGGGAGACGGAGGGTCAGATGTTTCCAGAGTGGGCTATAGCGATGTGTGTGTGTGGTGTAATTGGCCCGTTGTGCACCACGTCGGTCGGCGGTCCACTGTCTCCACCATCGCTGCGCTGCTCGGCTTGTGTGTTCCAAACCCACCACCCATTCCGGTTTTAGTGTTTTTATTGTTACTGCTTAGTGCGTGGTTGTGAGATTTGTTAACTAGAGCGAAGCCATTCCTCGTGCAATTGGTCTTCTGATCCCTATTTAAAGAAAACAGTACGAGTTAATCACTTTAGTACTCAAATGGGTGATGAGGTTTTTGTTTACATCGTTGTGTCTGCGTTTCAAAGGAACGTCTCGCCCTAGAATGGAAACACTGCCAACGCGGTCGGATGAACCGCCATCAAGGCGAGAAGGCCAAACCGTTGGCCGTATAGCCTTGTTTCAAACGGAGTGCTTGTAACATGTGTTTGTGTGTGTGTGTGCGTTCAGGTGATCCCCTGCTCCCAACGGGACGCCCTCTACTGCCTCCATGAGAACGGCTGCATCACCCTCCGCGTCTGCCGTTCGACCACCGCTCCTGATGAGGCAGCGGGTAGGAACACACACACACACACGCACACACGACACACACACACACACACACACACACACACACACACACACACACACACACACACACACACACACATGCACACACAGAGACACACACCTCCACAGAGACACGCAACTACCCACATGACTACACACATATACACATTTACACACCTACACCGTTAACTACACACATATAACTACACACACACACACACACACACACACACACACACACACACACACACACACACACACACACACACACACACACACACACACACACACACACACACACTTACACACACAAAAAAACCTACATACACCTCCACACAGACAGACACGCACACACACCTACACTCCTAAACACACACACTCACCTACACACAGTTTCACTCCAACACCTAAACACACCTACCCATGAAAGCACAGATACAAGCACACTATGTATGTACATCCCATTGACTCCCCCGTACGTCTCATCCCACCCTCGGCCCATTCTTATATGACTAATCATCCATCACACGACAACGCCACAAAACTGAATTCTGTTCTCCCGTACCGCCACGTTTATCTGTCTGCGTGTGCTGCCCGTTTGCGGGATAATAGCACCGCCATTAATGTCAACAGCACATTACGACTCTCTAAAAGCATTTTGACTCAAATGTAAAATGTCACCGAGATTCAAAACGTAACAAAGGTTAAGGGGAATGTTCTATTAACACAGCCCGTGATCCCAGTCGGGCGTGCGTCCGTCCGTCCGTCCGTCCGTCCAGCCGTCCAGCTAAAGAGCAGGGCTGTGGGAGCGTGAAAGCCTTCCTCCAAGCTCCAGCGGCCGTTTATCGTTTTATCCTCGGCGTTCGTCGAGAGGTCAGCAGAGAGGGTCAATCGTAGCT
>OLKM01001245.1:101670-114170 GCA_900291075.1 Melanogrammus aeglefinus | reverse complement strand
TCTCTCTCTCTCTCTCTCTCTCTCTCTCTCTCTCTCTCTCTCTCTGTGTATGTACGTGTGCGTGTGTTTGTGTGTGCGTGTGTGCGTGTCTCTCTCCACCAGTGTTAGATGTCCATAGCAACAAACCCAAACCACCATTGATCAACGGTGGCACAGCACAAAGTTGACTTGCTCCGCCTCTTTGTGGCCTTCGTATATCTTTATAAATTGTAATGTATTTTATTGTAACTGCAGGTCAGACGCTCATAGCAGGAGAGGCTCCGCCCCCGTCATCCAGCCAGCAGGAGGTCCAGCTGAAGTTCCTGCTAACAGGCCTGCTCTCCGGGCTGCCACTGCCCCCCTTCGCCATCCGCATGTGCCCCCCGCTGACCACCAAGAACATCAACCACTACCAGCCACTGCTGGCTGTAGGTGAGTGAGACTCCACCACCATGAGTGCGGCTCCACTAGGGCTGCTCGATTATGGGGGGAAAATCATAATCACGATTATTTCGGTCAACATTGAAATCCCGATTATTCAAACGATTATTTGAGTTTAAAAAACACGTTGTATTTATTGAGCATGTCTCTCCGAATTCTTTTTTTGTAACTGAGAACTTTGAAATTTCGCCTTAAAAAAAATACACAAAATGGTCAAAAATAAAATGTTCCAATTTAAAATGATCGTCAGATATGTATCCAGCTGTTCTGCCCTTTCTATAAAAACAAAATAATCGAAAAACTTGATTATGTTACTTATGTTACCACTACCAGCCCCTGGTGGCTTTACGTGAATGAGGCATAGACACGCACAAATGCTTACGATGGCATACAGGGACCGAGCAGTTATCCAAGGACTGATATGAGTGTAGGATGAAAGTATAGTCACGGTACATTTTGTGTGTGGTTGTTTCTTTTGCTTTCATTGACCGGAAACAATCACCCAACAAAAGTACTTCTCACTTTCAAGGGATTTGCATTTTGGCATTTTTTTATGAAACAACATAAAAACTGATTACAACAAGAGACTGCCTCGCATTAACAAGGGGGCCTCTGACAAAATCAATCTAGTTTCTTTTCAGAAGCAATGAAAGCAATTTGAGCAGCACAATGAACACAGCCACACACACATTTTCCTATGAAATTGTGTTGAATTTCCTACTATGCTGTAAATAAGCGATACAACATCGTTTTTACGATGGCCATAAAACACGTTCACGTTTGTTTTTCCCAACATCAGCGGTCGTTTGGAACCCTGTTACAAATTAACATCCCCCGGGACGAGGGAATGATGTTGGGAAGGGGTTGAGGGGGGAGTGGATTACACCTGTAATCATCTCATAATCCCCCTGCTATTAGTTTGAATATTTTATGAATTTCATAGGTCGGCCATTTAAAGGAGCGCTTGTGGTTGGAGACCCGCGCTCCTGCTCGCTCCCATTAATCATGCTGCTGCTGCTGCCGCCGGCGTCTCTGCCGGGGACAGCGGAGAGAGATTGGAGCAAGAGGCAGCCAGTCATAACTAACTGGGTTGCTCTGATTTATGGCTCCTCTGCTCGGCGTTGGAGACGAAGGTGCCATTGGGAGCTTAGCGGTGGAGATCTGAGTCATCTATCTGTGCTCGTCTCTGTCGCCATTCACGTGTAGGCAGGAAGGCATCGATGTATATATAAACTTGTGAAGCCGGTAAATTTTTAATTCGACGTGACGTTTTTTTTCCGATTTTTCGACGTTGTGAGAGTGTGTGGCTTAAAAGTTGCAATGCTGTTGTGTGATACAGTATGCCTGCCGCCTCTGACAACACATCTCAATACAGAGTTACAGGCAACAAGCAAGTGGGTGACGGCTCATCTTATTTAGCTCTGCCTCTCGTGCAAATGACGGTGAAATGATGCGGGAGAATGAAAGAGATGCTACTACAAACACAAACTTTGGGGAAAAGCGCAGGAAAAGAAATGTAATATGGATGAGCGAGGCATTGGAGACGGAGGGAAAGTTTGTATTTGATTGTTTTTAGATCAGTGCCGCGATTTTTTTTTTACACAGAATATGTACCCTTATCCCCACGGCAATAACGCAGGAAATTGCAGATTTAGATCTAAAAGGATTCCATGGCTTCCAAGATTGAGTCAACTCGCGACGCCTTCCCCTCTCTCGCTTTGGCTGTATACATGTCTGTTTGCTGATGTGTACACACATATATAACACTTACTCCACGAGGCCTCACTTGTCAGTTCAGCCATCCCCTCTCCCTAGCAACCTCCTCTCATGCCTCTCTTCAAAGATCAACCTGATTGAGTTCATATTTCCCTTATTTCCTGTGATACACACTCTCACTGCTCTACCTGTGCCCTCTCTCGCTCTCTTTCTCTTACTCGCTCTCTATCCTTCCTCTCTAAATGTCTCTCTTTCTCTCTCCTTCCTCTCTAAATTTCTCTCTCTCTCTTTTGCCTCTCCTACCCGTCTCTTTCTCCGTCCTCCCTAACTGGCTCTCTCTTCTCTCTGCTCTCTCTTCTCTCTTCTCTCTCTACCCCACTCTTTCCTTCCTCCATGTAATTCTTGCTCTGGCTCTCTCTCTCTTCTCCCCTCTCTCTTCTCTCTCTGTATGTATGCATGTCTGTATACACATAAAACACTTAACTACGCGAGCCTCACTTGTCAGCTCAGTTGTAAAGCTGGGAAATAGGCTCCATTCTATCCCCTGATGTGGCACAGATGAATTAGTCCTTCCTCTCGAGATCCACAGGCTCCGATTGGCCCTTCAACATGAAGGAGACGCGAAGAAGTCAACCTCGCCTCTTTCATCAGTGTCCTTGTGCAGCTCACGGTTTTTGAAAGACCGAAACCAACTTTTCATCAGAAGAGTTAACTTTTGTAGACATATCTCATTTTATTCTTCCTTTAGGCCGGGAATATCCATGATATGTATCCCAAATATCGAAAAGTAGGTTTGTTTGCATGTGCGTGTTCATGTGTGGAAAAGAAGTACTTGCAAGACAGCCCTATGGGGAAATGTACATCAAAGAACAATAATCAGACACACACACTCACCCTGCACGCTTTACTGACGTGTGTGTGTGTGTGTGTGGGTGTGTGTGTGTGTGTATGTTGCCTCCCTCGCCTCAACCAGTCTGTGTCTATGTGTGTGTCTGTGTGTCTGTTGCCATTCCTCACCTAGTGTGTGTGTGTGTGTGTCCGTTGCCATTCCTCACTGTGTGTGTGTGTGTGTGTGTGTGTGTGTGTGTGTGTGTGTGTGTGTGTGTGTGTGTGTGTGTGTGTGTGTGTGTGTGTGTGTGTGTGTGTCTCGCCTCCCCCAGTGTGTGTGTGTGGGGGCAGAGTGTCCGGTACCACAGATGGTCCGGGATAACCCGCCGTCTGCACTGCGGGGGTCCAGCGGGAAGCAAAGCAACTGAAAGTAGAGCAGGACCCTCGGCCCTCTTCGCACCCATCACCCCGTCACATGACTCATAAGTCATGCTCTTTGTTTCACCACCCAAACCGGGCTGGTCATGTGGTCTCCCACACTGCGATGGGATTGGAGGATTCAGTCAGTTTCCCGCACAGAGCACACTCCTTGTCTCAATGCCCTGGCCATTTAAATCCCTTATTTGAATATATTTCTTTAATAAAGGCAGTTTCTTTAGGCACTGTTAACGTAATTTGGAACCTTTTATTAGAGATTTCTCCCCCTACGTTTTGGTTATTGGTATGACTCGGTCGATGCGTCTGTTGACGCTAACGGGACCTTGTCAGTTGGCCGGCAGGCCTGCTGTGATTGGTCCCTCGTCGCGCCACTGTGACTCATCGGCGCCAATGAGAAACCCCGGTGTGTTCCTTTGATGTAGCTCTTCAGGGCTGCAGCACATTACTGATTTGACGGACGATTATTGCGACGATGATTGCAAGTGACAGACCAGGAGCGGACACCTGCACTCTCTCTGAGATGCTCCGTTCTGTTGATCAGCGATGGAAATATACACCAGCACAGCTCAGCTCCCAATTTATTCAGGGCTGCAGGCTACTGGTAATTAATATGATTGAAAGTTGAGGCATCTCGCAAATTAATACTTTGATTACAAATTAATACTTTGCCATGTGAGAATGTCATGTTGATATTGGATATGACAAACACTGGACTGAAAAGTTATCCCCAGAAAGATAACGCATGCACAACATTTACCGTTAAAGCTATGAAACGCCATGTATTTGAGAAGCGTTTTCTGTCATATTTATGCAAGCCATCTTATAAACAGACAAGCAAGTCAAAAGCAATGACCAAAAAATACCGTCGCAGGACGGTACAAAGCCTGTCCAATGATTTCAGCCGGCCTGAATGATATGATTGGACGGCCAACCTGCCTGTCTACCTTTCTAACCGGATACCTGCACACACCCTGCTCTCAATGCACATGAATGGAGTCTCCCCAAGCCAGGCAGCCCTAGTGCTGAGGCTAGCGAGCTGGACAAGTGTTTTGGGAGAGTGGTTATGGATGGAGGCATGAAGGGAGGGTTTGTGTTTTTTCCGTTGGATACTTTCAAAAAATCAAGCTTACTCCAGCTGCTTGCTTGAAATCCCTTTCCCGAGCTTTGTGCTCAAAGTCCACTCATTTTCACTGCTACTTTTGTCACAACTCGACCTTTAACTCAATTACGTGCTTTGTTCACTGGATGCACTGCGGCGCCGGCCCTGAGAGAGTTATATATACCAGACACATCTCAACACTCAGGGTGTGCGGCAAAATCACAGTAGTTCATGTTGCAGCCATTACCCCTGAGGTTAGAGCTCTGTTGCCTTACAATTCTGTTTCTCCCGCCGTTGGCTACCGGAAAGCTCATATTGATGCAACACCTGTTGAGCAAGGAGGTTTTTTTTTGCACCTTACGCAGAGTGAAAACAACGAGAGTAAATAACGGAGGGGATGAGCTTTCTGCTACAGGGGGAAGGCACAGGGACTTTAATGTCCGCCCTCAGTCCAATAACAGTTAAGCGGAAGGCAGGGAATTCGAAGCTCGACTCTTCTTCCTCATGGACTCTCTCTTTCCCATATCGTTCCTATCCGCTGTCGTATATCTGCGGTTACCGCTGCAGCTCTTTTTTTTTTCTGGATAAGGTAAGGCTGGGACAGCCTTACGTTATCCAGTGTTGTGGCTGCCACGAGACACGCACGTACTCACGCACGCTTTTATCAGCCAACAAGTCGACTGCAAACCAACGCCGTAACTTAGCTCTACAGGGAGGACAGTTCCTCCCGTTGCACACGATCGTGCCCGTCCAGTTTGATTGATTGATTGTCTTTATTTCGAACATGCAAGCAAAACAAGTTTAAATATGAAGATGCATAAATATATATATTTTTAAAAAAACAAAAAAGCAAAAAAATAAGTAAAATAAAAAAATAAGTAAAATACTGCTCTATTGGATTGAGATCTGGTGGCTGTGGAGGCCATTTGAGTACAGTGAACTCATTATCATGTTCAAGAAACCAGTCTGAGATGATTCGCGCTTTATGACATGGCACGTTATCCTGCTGGAAGTAGCCATCAGAAGATGGGTACACTATGGTCATAAAGGGATGGACATGGTCAGCAACAAAACTCAGGTAGGCTGTGGCGTTGACACAATGCTCAATTGGTACTAAGGGGCCCAAAGTGTGCCAAGAAAATATCCCCCACACCATTTGCACCCACCACCACCAGCCTAAACTGTTGATAACAAGGCAGGATGGATCCATGCTTTTCATGTTGTTTATGCCAAATCCTGACCCTATCATCCGAATGTCGCAGCAGAAATCGGACTCATCAGACCAGGCAACCTTTTTCCAATCTTCTATTGTCCAATTTTGTTGAGCCTGTGCGAATTGTAGCCTCAGTTTCCTGCTGTTCTTAGCTGACAGGAGTGGCACCCGGTGCGGTTCTTCTGCTGCTGTAGGCCATCCGCCTCAAAGTTTGACGTGTTGTGCGTTCAGAGATGCTCTTCTGCATACCTCGGTTGTAATGAGTGGTTATTTGAGTTACTGTTGCCTTTCTATCAGCTCGAACCAGTCTGGCCATTCTCCTCTGACCTCCGGCATCAACAAGGCATTTGCGCCCACAGAACTGCCGCTCACTGGATATTTTCTCTTTTTCGGACCATTCTCTGTAAACCCTAGAGATGGTTGTGTGTGGAAATCCCAGTAGATCAGCAGTTTCTGAAATACTCAGACCAGCCCGTCTGGCACCAACAAACCATGCCACGTTCAAAGTCATTTTAAATCACCTTTCTTCCCCCATTCTGATGCTCTGTTTGAACTGCAGCAGATCGTCTTGACCAAGTCTACATGCCTAAATGCATTGAGTTGCTGCCATGTGATTGGCTGATTAGAAATTTGCGTTAACGAGCAGTTGAACAGGTTTACCTAATAAAGTGGCCGGTGAGTGTATATCTAGCCTATATATGAATAATCAATATAATCACATACAAATATTACTAACAATTATATATATATATATTTACTATAAACAAATGATGGTACATTATAAATACCTCTACATGTATATTGTAAATGACTATATATATATATATATATATATATATATATATAAATATGAATACAAATACCATGTATATTACAAAAGTACAGTCTACATATGTCCATGTTACAGAGGCTTTTCGAAATTTCTGTACTTTGTGAAGATGATGTCTTTATATTGTGTGGAGATAACGGGGCCAGAGTGGCACAGCTCTCCCAAAGACACGTCCGTCACAATGGGGCCGAACGGACAGCCCGCTGTGCTACCGGCGTCGGCTGGAAGACACGAGCACAGCTGCCTTCCCGGACCACTGCTTGAGTGTATGCATAATCCGAGGGTCCTGCAAAGCAAATACCAATTACCGGCTCGATGAATCCCACCAGAAAAAACACAGAATCTGTGGATAAAAAGCACAACTGATTAGTTTCACACCTGTCTACGCATACTAACAGAACCAACAGAAAATGCTTTTATGAATTTGAATCCTTGCATAAGTGGAAAATAAAAGAATCACTAAAGGTATTTTGAAAAATAAATGAAGCGAGGTCGTGGGTGTGCAAACAGAGAGAGCTGCTCTCAGAGTAAAGGAAAGAAACAAGCAAAATGAAGACTGCACCAGGGTGGGGGGGGGGCTCTTTTGTTTATCCTTCAATCTACCTCCTCGCTGGCTCTACTCTTGAATTAGTGTTGTGAGTACAGTCACCGACGACACACCACACACACACACAGCACACACACACACACACACACACACACACACACACACACACACACACACACACACACACACCACCACACACCACACACACACACACACCACACACCTCGTCCGCACTGTACTCTGCCCCCTGCCAAGAAGGCAGGCAGACCAGACGGCCCACACGCAAACGCACACACTCTCACAAGCGCACGCGCACACACACACAGTCACCATACACAGCACACACCAACCCAAACACACACACACACACACAACACCCCCAACACACCACATACACTACCTGCACTCTCTAGCCTGCCAGCAGCACGCCACTCCGAGTCCAGATGTCCGTCTCGGTTCTGGTGGACTCACTGCGGCCCTCCGGAGGCTGAAAAGTCTTCTTGGCCGCGCTCAGACACACAGACTCATTTACTCATCTCAGCAGCAGCCCTCCCCCTCCAGGTCAGCCACCATGAAATCGCTGACCATGACCCACAGCAGGCGCATCCAAAGCGTCATCAGGAGCGGACATTGGCTCAAGAGGTAGAGCGGGTTGACTGGTAAACCGGAATGTTGAGTGTTAGATCCCCGGCTCCTCTTAGAGGAATGTTGACGTGTCCCTGAGCGAGACGCTTCACCCTGACTGCTCTCGACGAGCTGGCTGTCTCCCTGCGTGGTCGACGGCTCGTGTATTTTATACGTTACTGAATAACTCGTCCCCCACTTCCAGCCGTCAAACACACCCATCTTTGTGTCGGGAAATCGGTTTTCACGCTGAAAACTTCGGTGACATATAAATAAGGTGGTCTTCGTAAAATAAAATATGTCATCATCAGCCTGGGCTTCGCCAAAGCTCATCCTCCTCTTCCTCCCCTGGCGGATGAAGCAGGCGACTGTGACTGCTGCAGGCTCCCCCTACTACCTGCTTTTTAAACTACTTCTCCTCCCCCAGTGAGTGCTCAGGGTTATTATTTTGACACATCGTACCATACCGTTCCCGCTGGTGGCTAATGTTTCCGAATATTTGAGTCCAGCACCGTGTGTCCTTCCACCAAGCCGACCATCCATCATGTAAAAGTGCTTTTCCAATTAGGCCGGTGCTAGCAGCGGTGCAGGCAGAGTCGTTCAGCCATCCCCTCTCCCTAGCAACCTCCTCTCATGCCTCTCTTCAAAGATCAACCTGATTTAGTTCATATTTCCCTTATTTCCTGTGATAAACAATCTCACTGCTCTACCTGTGCCCTCTCTCACTCCCTCCTCAATCTCTCCCTCTCTCTATCCTTCCTCTCTAAATGTCTCTCTCTCTTTCGGCTCTCCTACCGGTCTTTTTCTCCGTCCTCTCTACCTGTCTCCCTCTCTCTCCCTCTATCTCCCCTCTCCCTCGCTCTACCCTTTCTCTAACTCTCTCCTTCCGCCTTTTAACTCTCTCTGTCTCTGTCTCTACCCTGTGACACTCTCTCTCTCTCTCTCTCTCTCTCTCTCTCTCTCTCTCTCTCTCTCTCTCTCTCTCTCTCTCCTCTCTCTCTCTCTCTCTCTCTCTCTCTCTCTCTCTCTCTCTCTCTCTCTCTCTCTCTCTCTCTCCCCCCCCTGTGACTGTTTCTCTGTGACTGTACTTGCACTTGGTTCTATGAACATCCTTACTGTACCGATAGCGATATATTGTTGCACTTCTTATGACAAATGTACTTATTGTAAGTCGCTTTGGATAAAAGCGTCTGCTAAATGCCCAAAATGTAACTGTCTCTCTCTCACCTGTGACTGTCTCTCTCTCTCTCTCTCTCTCTCTCTCTCTCTCTCTCTCTCTCTCTCTCTCTCTCTCTCTCTCTCTCTCTCCTCTCTCTCTCTCTCTCTCTCTCTCTCTCTCTCTCTCTCTCTCTCTCCCCTGTGACTGTCTCTCTCGCTCTCTCCCTGTGACTGTCTCTCTCTCTCTCTCCTGTGACTGTCTCTCTCGCTCTCTCCTGTGACTGTCTCTCGCTCCCTCCCCTGTGACTGTCTCTCTCTCTCTACAGGGACCAGTAATGGCTCCGTGCTGGTGTACAATTTGACCAGTGGGCTCCTGCACAAGGAGCTCAGCGTCCACAGGGACCAGTAATGGCTCCGTGCTGGTGTACAATTTGACCAGTGGGCTCCTGCACAAGGAGCTCAGCGTCCACTCCTGTGAAGTCAGGTAGGACATCATGTTCTCTAGTGTCTCTCTCTCTCTCTCTCTCTCTCTCTCTCTCTCTCGCTCGCTCGCTCGCGAGCGAGCGAGCGAGCGAGCGAGCGAGCGAGCGAGCGAGCACACACACACACACACACACACACACACAAGAGCACGCACACAGGGAAGCGTACACGTCCCTCTCATGGGTAAACTCATTAAAGCGCTGCTGATCGAAACCACAACCTTGTATTTTACTTTTGGGTCAAACGTTTTTTTCCATATTTTCGCTTCATTTTATTTCCAGCGATCCCATTTTTTTTATTGCGACTAGCCAGGCGCGATAAGTCCGATTGCCAGGGTAACGGAGCCCTCCCTTTTTAAATAACCCATTCACCATCGGGGTTTGTGAGTACATTGGCAAGCAGCTTTTTGTTTGTCGCATTAAAATCGTTGATTGGATTTAATTTATATGTTAATGGAGAGTATGGATGAGCAAGCTTGACCACAGGGAGCAGCCTCTGGCAGATCTGCCTGCTGTGTGTTCAGGGATTCACTCCATCACGGTAGCCATGCAGGGGCTGTGGTTTAATACACAGCAACAATCTTCTCGTGAGATCATGTTGGGCCCCTCACAAGCAATTAAAATAACAACATAATTTTTTTTTTTACGAGTTACCGCCGGGTTTGTGTAAATGCATCCAGCATTGTTTACTCTAATCCCTTTTCATCGGTAACGGACTCTACACAAGGAGCGTTAATTGCGATCATATTGAGCTGCTCGGACACTGCGTGTTTCTGATGTTCGGCTTAATTGCAGTCTGAGTTTGACCGGCCGTTCTCAGCGGGGCCCCGTGAGTGAAGAGGGGCCAATGGGGCCGTGCACCCCGGGCCCCATTAATTACCACTCTCAGAAGCGCCGGTGCCGTTTCACTAAGATTAATTAAGCACGAGATTGAATCAATTAGGCCATAAAAAAAAGATTGATGAGGAGCAAACACTTTGCATTGCGACGAAAGCCGATAAACACAATCACAGGGAAACTTTCATGAGGAGGACAGAAAGTTTGTGTATTTGCCTTGTGTGTGTGTTTGTGTGCATGCGTGCGTCTGTGTGTATGTGTTTGCAGCTTGCCCTCCGTCTGCCTCTTGGCTCCCAACACCATGACCAATTCGACACCGACCCGACTGCATGGGGGCTGTGGTGGTGGTAGGGGTGTTGGCAACTCCATTGTCTCCCTCTTTCTCTCTCTCGCTCTCTCGCCCTCTCTGTCGCTCTCTCTCTGTCTCTGTCTCTCTCTCTCGCTTTCTCTCTCGCTGTTTCTCTTGCTCGCACTCTCTCTCTCGCTCTCTCTCACCCTTTCTTTCGCACTCTCGCGCCTCTCTCGCCCTTTTTCTCACATTTCCCTCAAAAATGCAATATCTAAATATTACATAGCAACTTGAGGATATGCAGACGCATACACAAACAAATGTTTGTGTATGTTTTTTTTTTTTGTGTGTTCATTATTGACTAGGTTTCCAAACAGCTGCTGGGCTGTACTGTCAGTCTGTGCTATATGCACTGCAACAAGTACAACACACAGGACAATGTCAAAAAGCTGTGTGCAGGCATACAGCGTTTGTGTGTGTGTTTTGGGCTGTATGGTAATAAACCTGGTGGCCTCTGGCCCACCCAGCCATGCCCAGGGAGGCAGGGATATTTAGCATCTCATTTACATCTGGTGAGGAAATTGACTAATTAATCATGGGGCTATTTTGCATCTCATTACGGTACGGTTCCTCGCTCCCTGAACCGTGCCCACTTCCGAAATAAGTTTGCCAGTCATGGCAGGACGTGAGATTATGTATGCGCACACTTTACATTTTTCGGTATTTTAATTGTTTACAACTCTTTGATGCTGTTAATGGATGCAGTGGAAGTGTGCTTTTTTTTTAATTTATTTTGACTTTTATGGTCTAAGCGTGTGTGTGGCTGTGTGTTTGCGTGTGTGGCTGTGTGTTTACGTGCGTGTGTGTGTGTGTGTGTGTGTTTGCGTGCGTGCGTGCGTGTGTGTGTGTGTGTGCGATTCCACAGGGGGATAGAGTGGGTCAGTCTCACCAGCTTCCTGTCCTTCGCCACCTCCACCCCCAACAACATGGGCATGGTGCGCAATGAGCTGCAACACGTAGACCTCCCTACTGGTGAGTTCACGCACACGCACACAAATATACTGCTTTTATATATTGCACTTTCTCTGTCACTCTTTCTCTGTCCCTCTCCTCTTCTGTTGCAGTTGTTTTCTCTCTCTCTCTCTCTCTCTCTCTCTCTCTCTCTCTCTCTCTCTCTCTCTCTCTCTCTCTCTCTCTCTCTCTCTCTCTCTCTCTCTCCTCTCTCTCTCCCCCATTCTTTCTCGTCTCTATGTGTCTCAATCTCTCTCGTTCTCTCTCTCTCGTTCTCTCTCTCTCTAGCTTTCGCTCCCTCTCTCGCTCCCTCTCTCTCTCGTACTTCTCGTCCCATCTCTCTTCACGCCTCATGCACTCTGTCGCCCGAGTAGTCTCTTCAAACTGAGCTCTCAAGGCCACTAGCTTTTGTGAAAGTGATTTGCGTGAAAGCAGCAGAAGGGGGAGGCACAGAGTCGAAGGGAAAACACAAAAGGACCGTTTTATGGAAGGGAAACGGCACGATACGCAGTTTGTCTGAGATACTGAAACATACACAGACACATTATTCCATTACTGAGTGGGCTAGATGAAATGGCGGGGACATTACTTTCTTAATGGAATAGGAAATGAAAGAATCCCAGAGGTAGGGTTGAAAAAGTTCCACCACAACCTCAAAATATGCCAAACTTCAACAACTGCTTCACATGCAGGGAGGGAACTGAAAATGGCTGAGACATTTTTCAGTACAAAATGTTTCCCTCTGCACAGATGTTCAGCTTGAAGCTTCTTATTGCTGTGAAATAAGCCCAGGGACCCGAGAGGTGGTAATCTCCCTCTCGGGTGGTCTTTGTGCCCAGTAAAGAGCCTGAGGGCTTTTCACAGCCACCCTACCTGTCAAACCCCCACGTTTGCTTCGAGCCAACATTCATAATGTTTTTTTTTGGAGTTATTAGCCACGTAGAATGGACATCATGTTCCCTCTCAGAGTAGAAGCACGGCTATTCAGGTAGAATCCATTCAGGTAGAA